>WYDF02270802.1:0-18079 GCA_009867245.2 Adranes taylori | reverse complement strand
TTTAATGGAAAAATAAAGGAATTTTAATTGTTTTTTTAAATTAATAAATTTATTTTAATTGATAAATATTAATACCCAGTTTTCCCGGGAATTCCGGGAATGTCTTCGAAATATTCTCGTTTCCCGGGAATCATTATTGGACGAGAAAAGAGAAACCCTAATATTGGCGATCACTTATTCCAGAATCTGTAAAACTATTGAATTTTTTTTTTTGACAATACCAGTGACAACATGTACCGCAGAACGTACGTTTTCTAGCCTGAAAAGTCTTAAGACCTACCTAAGGTCGACGCTGATATTTTCCTTATTAAATAAATATAATTCATTTTCGAATTTGATTTTCATTTTTTCGCGGAGCTCCGAGGAAAAAAATAATATTCAAAATTTCCATAGAACTTTTTAAATGCGAAATTTCACGGTCAAAAACATTTTAAAAAACGTACGGACAACTCAACAATGTCATTTTGAAGTTTATTGTAGACAAAGGCAACAATAATGAGACAAGTCGAAATAGTTGTCCATAATATCGCATTAAAAAAATCTATAATTGCACATAAATCTTTGATTATAAAAATAAAACATCAAATGTCCTACAATCCATTTTTATGATTGTGCATTGTAGGATTTCGACAATGAAATGCCAGGTTTCGTTACGTCCTTCCACCTTTGCCCCTCTTTACAAAATCAAAAGTCGGCGCCTATGCTCTGTACTCAAATTGTTTTGATTTCTTCTGTATTCGAGTATACTATAGCCAAAGTAACTCTAATGTATGCATATACAGTTTATAATAATGAGAAATTTCAAATTATATTGGAATTCGTGTAGGAACAAATAATTTAAGCAGAAAAAGTATTTGATCGTTTTTTTGGACAGTCTTATTTCAATTTAGACGAAATAATAAGAGAGACTTGTATATACAATATTTATGTACGGCGTATGTCACACAATGCACTCAATAATACCTTTTTATTTATATAGAGGGCACCACAAGTCGATAGCACATGCTATTTACTTTTTAAAAGGTGCACAAGCACGTTTTTGTTCCTCACTCGCTGTTCCGTTTTTCACCGGCGCGTAAATGTGTGTAGGAGCAATGCATGGAACTTTGGCGTTGCACTTGTAAGATACAAAGCCTTGTTTAAACGAGACTAATCTCTGCCAAAGAATTTTTGTTATTCCACTCTAAGATTCAAACTGTTGCCTCTTTTTCCAATTGGAAAGACCCTTTCCAATTTAAAGGGCACACTTTCTCTTAAAAAAATAATGAAACATAATTTCAATTACAAGTAAAACTGTAGATAGTTACCTATTGGATGTTTAATATTAAGTACTAATTTATTATTAATTATGAGGCTTCTTATTAGCTAATCTAATTGGAGATTTTACGGATTAGGAAGATCAATTCCTTTTGCACAAGTAAAATAATGATTGCATTTTTATTATGCCTCAATTGGAATTAGGCAGTTTTATCTTTGCAAATGAAAGCAATACTAGAAAATATTAGGGATGTCCATTATATATTTTCCAAAGAAGATTTTAACGCCAAAATTTGTTAATTAATCCTATACGTATATAATGTACATATGGTACATGAGAAGACAAAATAAAAATTTTTTATTATTTGTTTAATAACAATTTAAAAATTTTTAATAATAAACACTGAATCAATGATACATATACGTAGCAATATTGTACTATAACAGCTACAGGCCTTTGTGCTATATTGTTCTATAATCGCTGTGCGCCAAACTGCCCTGAACATTTGAATTCGCCTACGCACGAATTTCCCAGCCCATGAATAACCGCTCCCCGTATTCGCCTAAGGCGAGCACAGCTTTGCTGTTCGTTATGATGCAGTCTCTTGACTCGACATTTTGGGTAATTTCTAACAGGGAAATCTGCCGTGCGAAGATCTCTACATTCCGCGAACATAAAAGGTCTCCGAACGTTTATGTGGTTTAATTGAGGACAAAGACGCGCTACTTACTTACTTATCCTGGCGCGACAGTCCTTAAAGAACCCTGGCCGCGGCAACAACATCTTTCCACCATTCGTCCCTCGATGAAGTTTATTTCCTCCATTTTCGTATGTTCAATATGCACAGATCTTCGGAGACATCATCCATCCATCTCTTGCGTGGACGACCTATGAGACCACTCCCTTCTGGCTTGGTATTCAATAAATACCCTTTTCGATATCCTGGTGTCATTTATCCTCTCAACGTGTCCGAGCTACTTCAATCGCCCTACTTTAATGACATTGATGATTGCCTGCCTACTATACAGGTCTTCCAGTTCCGCATTGGTTCGAATTCTCCATCCATCTCCGTCATGTACGGCTCCAAATATTTTCCTTAATATTTTGCGTTCACGGGCACCTAGGCGGTTTCCATTTACCTTTCTTAATGTCCAGGGTTCTGAGCCGCATGGATGGTACTGCTGGTTTGATGATTTTAGAATACACTTTCACTTTTAGCTGCTTTGATATAAATGATGACTTAAGCATATTGAAAAAACTGTAGTAGCATCTGTTTCCAGCTGCTATTGGAGCTTCAATTTCAGTTGTCAGTTGTCTTCCGTTATGATTCCCCCAAGATATTTAAATTGTTTAACTCTCCCGAATCCTTCAAACTCCCGGACATTCCTCTATCGAATCTTCTGCATGGTTTTTGTCTGATTAATTTCTACTCCCATGGTGGCTGCTTCGAACTTCAGGGTTTCTAGATTTTCCCTTAGTGACTCTTGTCTAGTAGCTACCATATTATGTCGTCAGCGTAGGCGAGATTTTGGCATGTCCTGTTATATATGCAGCCTCCAGCATTAATAGCTCACTTTCGTACAACTGCCTTCAGTGCTAGGTTGAAGAGTAGGTTCGACAATGAGTCTCCTTGATTTAATCCTCTCCCTATCAGAAAACTCACTGTCAGCTCTCCCTTAATTCTCACTTTGCCGCGTGTGTCAGTCAACGTCATTCTTATGAGCTTAACAAGTTTTGCAGGTATTGCGAACTCTTCTTTCATCACTCTATAAAGTTGACCGCTGAAGAGTCTGCCTACGCAGCCGGAAAGTCTAAGGCTACTCGCGCTTTTTTTCAAACCAATATTCTTTGAGGTCCGCATTACCAAAATTATATTTTTATGTGTAAATATGAAAGATACAAGCGTCTTTGATTAATTTTTATTTGAAATATTATATTTGGTATGAATACTTTCCGTGTACGAATGAAAGTCACTTTGCGCATATTATGACCAGTCTGCATATGCATATTTTTGAAAAAAAATCTAAATCTGGATTTGTTTTCAAAATTAGAATGTATGCCAAAAGATAGTACCCATCGACTTCTAAAACTAGGTTCAGGAACTTATTTCGCTATTTCTATTTGTTCAGGAGTTATAAAGAGATATATAAAAAGAATTGTTGCCAATTCATGCCTAACAATGTATGTAAATGTCAAAAATTGAAAGTTGTAAAAACTTGAAAACTCAGTAACTAGAACTCGTCGAATTTTCGTTTTAAGGATTTTCACTTTAAGGAATAAAATGTAAAATTCGTTTCTAGTTATTTCATTAAAAGTCAATGAGAAGCTACTATTTTAGTGATTAATATTTTCACAATCCAATTAAAAAGATCCTTATACAACACAAATTCTTTGCTTGCTTTAAGCTATCCATAATTAAGTCATAATATAATCAATTTAAAAAATATCATGGGTTACACAAGTTTATAGGTCTCACAAGGTTAAAAGGTTGTAATTTGACCGATACTGGGAAGGTAAAATTTTCGAGTTGGGGCGTATTCGTATTTTGCTGTTTCGCCGACTCATAAAATATGTGTGTGTTATGGATTTCAAATTATTCCGACTGCTATACATCAACCGCTTTTGCGAATGGTACATTTCAGTAAATTTTATTTTGCCATTGTATCGGTAGTAAATGATTTGTTATATTGTAATTGCCATGCCTTAATCGCTTAGGTCCAACTATTTAACCGTCAAAATTACATTCAGTTTTGACGGCAGTTAATCATTGAAATAAGATTTTACAAGCCAAAAATGCAATAAAGTTGCGACTGTAAACAGTCTGATGCCAAACTGAAACATTTAAGAAACCAATGGCTTATGATTCTGCAAGAATGTAAAACTGTTCCTAGAAATTTTGATACTGCAGACATTTTCGAAGAAAGAAGACCAAAGATATGAAAGCAACAGTTTGACGAATCAATTCAAAAGATAACTGATTAGAATCTGGAAATTGTCTTCATACCGGAATTTCTTTTACGTACTTTTTGATTGTCTCATAGAAAATATGATAGAGACGTTTTAATGCTTTAAACTAACTTGAAATCAAATTCACCTTTTTGGGAATAATCCGGACCTGAATGAAGAGAACTCAAGAATCAAGCGGCATCACTTTGTAAAAATTTTAATATTGACGTTTTTACGGATTTGATTGAGCCAATTATACACCTCAACACTATTCTTAGAACAAATCTAGAAACATAGCCTCCATCCAGCAAGTAAATAAAGTTGACGAGCTGAAGATGGAAGTACTTTTGCCCAACATCTGCATAGCATTTAGTATTCAGAACTTTAAGTACTTTAATGTTCAGTTACAGTGTAATTCGTTCAATGTTATAGTTTTAAATTATTCCGAGTGCTATACATCAAACGTGCTTTTCTGGAAAGTACAATTGTATTTTGTCATTGGATCGTTAGTAAATGGTTAGTTATATTGCAATAACCATTCCTGAATCGATTAGATCTGACTATATAACCATCAAAATAACATTATATTGGAAATTTAACTACTGTAACCGTTTATTAACGGTATATTGGAAAAATACACTTTTTCTAGAAAAGGCCAATAGGCTTAAAGCGACTGTGACACGACAATGCAAATATCAGGCTTGACATTTATATTTCGGGATTGGGCTCACGTCTCTTTGGCACAGTTTTGTATTTCTGATGGTATTCATACTAAGAATGTTTTAACTTACGAGTCCTATTTGTGTTAATTACTGTAATATGAACAATTCATCTCGCCCAAAATTGGTATTAAATCGTGTACATTTGTGCGATTATTTTTTAGAATTTGATTAACTCGACAAGAGCCTCAAGATGAATTTAATTTGACTTTTGAGAAAGAAGCACCTTCAAACATGTTTATAGATGGCTGATTGAATTGAATTGAATCGTAGCAGTAGGTCGCTCAACGACGAATTTTGTGAAGGTCGTCCAAAAACTGTTGTTGTTCCCATAAACAAACGTGAACTGTTATTGAAAATTCGTTACGTGGCTTTTTGTGAGCTTGAAACATCCTTGGGCATTTTTGAAACAGTACACATTCCACATTGCATAACCATTTGGACGTCAAATAGATTGACAATCGTTCATAAAGAGTCTCGTGTCAATTTCTCGAAAGAAATGCTCTCAAAATACAATCGTCGTGCTTCAAAATATGTCTATGATATCGTGACAGGTGATGAATCATGGATCTACAGTACGAGCCCGATAATAAACAACAGTAGACAGTGTAAGTTTTGCAAGACAAACCAACTCTAAGAAAAGTTGTTCGCACACAAAGCGCTTTGAACCAAATGGTCGCCTGTTTTTTTCGGAAAAACTGGACACGTCGCAACGTACCATTGGTACAACGTAGAACGGTCAATGCTGAATGGTACAAAACCATTTGTTTGCTATTGTCTTTGAAGGAAAAAGCAAAACCAACTACGGAAGACCGATGTTTAGTCCTGATTTGGCACCCAAAGACTTCTTTTTATTCCCGCACATCAAAAATCAATTTCAAAGTCAACATGTTTTGACAGAAGTGGTTGATGCGTTCATAACGCTTGTCTCAAGTCAACCGGCTTTGAAAATTTGTTTAAACGAATTGAAATTTGTATTGATGTTAATGAAGAATATTTCGAAAAACAATAAAACCATTTTCGATTGTAGAGATTTTTTTTTGTTCCCTAATCCCGAAATATAATGGGCAACACTTGTATAACAAAAACTCGCTATTTTGAAAATCGAATTGTCACATGTTAGTAATATTTTTCAACAACGTAATTAACTTAAGTTGACATTAATATGAATATTTGTTTATGCAAGTAAATATTACGCTTTGTTCTAGATATAATTTGTACTTAGAATGTTATTTCAACTCATTCTAAACATTATTAGTTATCCATCGATGTCGTGCAGTTATTAAAATAATAGTTGTTATATTGGTATCGCCTCGTATACATTTAATCGTTCATCTTGAAACAATTCACATCGCTTACGTTGAATAAACTTTTCAAATTACGTGAACTTTAAATTTACAATTTCAATAAACTAACGTACGACGAGCGCTCGCTTAGCAGTTTCGCTCCTCATCAGGCACGTATATGTTTAATTGTTTACCTCACAATTCTATCCCCAAAACTCAGGTCGACGCATAAAGATGAGTTTTTGTAAATTTAAAGTTCACGTAATTTGAAAAGTTTATTCACCGTGAACAATGTGAATCGTTTCAACATGAACGATTAAATTAGTACGAGACGATACCAATATAAAAACTATTATTGGATAACAATTATTTGTGGAATTAGGCAAGCCGGTCAACTTACATGGCAATGCTTTTTCAATTGAGTAATGGTACAATGGTTAAAATGCGCCATTTTTTAGAACATTGCCTGTAGAAAAATGTCAGGTCGATGAATAAATATTATACACACACGTGCCTGACGAGGAGCAAAACTTCGAAACGAGCGCTCGTTGTACGTTAATTTATTGAAACTGCAAATGTAAAGTTCACGTATTTTGAAAAGTTTATTCAAAGTGAACATGAACGATTAATTGTGTACAAGGATACCAATATAACAACTATCAATATTTTAATAAATTATTAACAGTGATTGGTCTATAACATGGCTATTTAATAAATGTTTTATATTTAAAAATATACTTCCTTATTTTGTTTTAATTGATTGCGGATGGTTTCACTTATATTTATAAGTATCATCAGGCTAAAACTTTTACTTAAAAGTATAGCATATGAGAAATTAGGATCCTAATTTCTGATATGCTATATTTTCAAGTAACAATTTCAGTCTGATTATGCTTAATATATGTGAGCAATTAATTAAAACAAAATAAAGAAGTACATTTTTTAATAAAACATTTATTTTAATAAATATTATTAGGAACGTGTAAACGAGTCTGTACAATTGCGCACGCACATAGGTATAGTAGGTGTGCTTCATCTCGCTATTAGTGGTCGCGATAGTGGGGACGAACGCTCTGTTGAGCTGTGTTGAGGCATAGTATGTTTCACTACAATCGTACTACTGCTGTTTAGCGTCTTCTATAATACGTGTATCTATCCCTACCACCTCGGCAAAAACCTGATGAAACACCAACATCAACACTGAAACCTGTCTTTTCTGCCTGCTCGCTGCGTGCGTGTATGTTTTCTCTCCTGCAAATTTAGCGGGAATCTGTGTCTGCCTGCAATGTTTGGCGGTGTGTTGTTTCATTTCTATCGGGTTTAATAGCGTCGGTTTTTCGTCGACAAACATTCGCGTAACAACGATATAGAAAGTAACATCTTTCTCGTTTCCACGAAAACGCTCTGTAAAATCATCTTATTCATAATGCATAAGATGTTGACGCGATTGTTACACCTGTTATACAGCATTATTACAATTTATATTAAAACTATTAATTAAATTACTGTTTTAAACCTTTTGTTTGTTATTTTTTAAATACTATATTCAAAGTCTATTGTTTGTTTACGTTTTTTTTTTATATACCACAAAATCTTCGAATTTAGTTTTGTTTTATTTTATATATTTTTTATATTAACGACATTTATATTGTAGTGTGCCATGGTGGCTCGTGGTGACAATATGTTCGGTTGTTTTGATAGTTATTCATACAGGTTATGGAGTTTGGCTAATGTTTGGAACACCTGTACACAATGTGAGTTAATGTAATTTTTTTACTACTATTAAATTCATTACTATTTTGTGTTCATTATTTGTTGATTCTCCGCCAAATTTGACATTTTTAGATATAATTAATTAGGAGAATCATTCGTAATTATGGAGCAATTCAATAAACTAATTTTAGAAATTAAAAATTAAGAATTAGTGTAATAGGAAGCAATATTTTCCAAATTTTTTAAATTATTTTATTAATAACTTTTTTGCGCGCATTAGAACTGTAGTCAAACTTTTTCAAAGTCAACATTCGGAATTGTGATTAATCACTAATTTATTAAAGATTTCTTAGAAAATATTCGGCTATTGAGTGAAAAAAATCAGCTGTTGCCCTGTTTGACAAACTATAATATGCAAATTTATATAATTAGCAAAAATACGTGCCATAAGAAACAATATTTGCGCGAAAATTACAAATAATTTTTTCTTTACATTAAAGATTTGTTGGTTTAACTATTTTTTAAGTATTGTTTTGTTTCAAGAATTTACCCATTGTAAAAATTTAAACAAAAGATGTTCAGCAATAGACAGTCATAACAGTTGATTGTAGTCCTAGAGAAGATCCTACATCAAAGGAATAAAAATCGTTGATGTAAAGTGCTAATACTCAAATTGTACGTAAAGTGTCAACATTATTAAAAAGATTTTTCTGAATAATATTTTAAAAAAGTATAAGGAATGACTTCAGGTACTTATATCCTACTCGATCATCTTTAGAAAATTAAGAGGCTCCCGAGAAGATAATTTAAACCCTTTCAAGGCTTTATAATTTTTTATAATTCACACGTTATGTTATAAAATATATGAAATAGGTTTATAAAGCAAATAAAATAAGCTATGATTTTTTTCTGTTTTGAGAAAAAAAAAATTGTGGTTTCAGCATCGTACCACAAAACAGCCTTAGAAAACTTAGAACTGTAGGTTTTATTTAATGAACAATTACAAAATGTTATAAGCATATAATTATTGCTAATTTCTTTCATGGTACTTCAAAAAGCAAGTGTCCTTCTTATCGCTTAAACACAGACCAACTGAACAAGTGGTGCAAATCCCTATGGTTCTATATAGTTCATCTTTGGTGTTGCAAAGTGCACAACTCCTTGATGTTGAATGTATGGGCACATGTGCAGCTTTATCCATCTTGTTTTTCAACGGATATTAGGCCTAAATTTTTTTTACTGTTACTTGGAGGTTCTCTACCTAATCAGTTAAAAAGATTTTTCTGAATAATATTTTAAAAAAGTATAAGGAATGACTTCAGGTACTTATATCCCAATCGATCATCTTTAAAAAATTAAAAGGCTCCCGAGAAGATAATTTAAACCCTTTCAAGGCTTTATAATTTTTTATAATTCACATGTTATGTTATAAAATATATTAAATAGGTTTATAAAGCAAATAAAAATGAGCCATGATTTTTTCTGTTTTGAGAAAATAGTGGTTTCAAAATTGTACCACAAAACAACAGCCTTAGAAAACTTTGAACTGTAAAATTTATTAGGTTTTATTTAATGAACATTTACAAAATGTTATAAGCATATAATTATTGCTAATTTCTTTCATGGTACTTCAAAAAGCAAGTGTCCTTATCGCTTAAACACAGACCAACTGAACAAGTAGTGCAAATCCCTATGGTTCCACATAGTTCATCTCTGGTGTTGCAAAGTACACAACTCCTTAATGTTGAATGTATGGGCACATGTGCAACTTTATCCCATCTTGTTTTTCAACGGATATTAGGCTTAAATTTTTTTACTGTTACGTGGAGGTTCTGTACCTAATCAGTGGCGTATCTAGAAAAGTGAAGTACCGAGGGGTTACACATTTTTTAAAGTTATGCTAACAAAATAGTTTTTCTGGCCCTTTTTGAAGTACACATATTTATATATATATAAATACTAGACAGTTATTTATTACTAGATGATAACCCGTCGTAAAACGACTATCCATTACCAGGTCATATTTTATTTGCCCAAATGAGTTGGGTTACTTGACCCGTACCGGCGTTTTTCGTAATTCACACAGAGTAAAATACACGCCACTGCTAGTATTAAATGTAAACTAATTCATGTTTCTTTTCATGCAGCATTCGTACGTACTACAATAGTACTAACTATCTCACTCGCAGATAAATGCGGGATATAATAAGTATCAAAAGCGTTCCAGACACACACAGCCAGACGGACGGACAAAGCTAGACGTTTATATATAAGTATTGTTGGTATCATAAACAAAATTCATTTATTTTCAAATTTTATCCTTTATGTGGAAAAAATACTCACATATACTAATATTGATACAAATTTTAATGTATTTAACATTATATTACAGAGTATATGGTAATACATTCATTACATAAACACTATTAGATTTGATTTGTTAAATTAAAGTTTAATTGATTTCCTTGATTTTTTTCCCATTTCGGTCAAGACTTCTTCAACGCTAACTGAAATGTCTTTGTGAACATACAACTTTGCAAGTCCATTTGTCTGGTTTCACTTGTGGTGCTTAAAAATGTTTTCAAATATCGAACCTTTCAGCACTACAAGTTGTTACTGGTAATGTTGCCATTATTTGTAGTAGTCTATGTACAGATGGGTACATACTAGATTGACAATAGGATAGAGCTTGTATGGGATTAATTGTCATGTATGTCTTATTGAGTTTTTTAAAGCTTTCTACTTTTCCAAGTTCTACTTGCTTAAATTTTTGGTGCCATATTTTTATTTCGACTAATAATAGGCAGTCATGAGTCGCATTAAGAGAGTTTCAATACTGTTCAACCAGATGTTGAATATGAAGCTTCTCTTCAGTAGTCTCATTCAGCAAAACTTCAAATGACAAAGTTTCTTTATGGGCTATAAATCGTTCTTTAATCTGGATTATGAAGTGATCAATGAATGGTATAAATGCAGCCCTTCTAAAATATGTTTCTAGACTGTCGTCATGGGGAACGTCTTCATGGGTTACTTGGCGCTCTGTCGTTCTTGGAACTTTAATTGTTATTTCTTCTTGGCTTCATATTGTGTCCACAGATCTGAAAATTTCGGCAAATTCTTCTTTGGAATTTTCTCTTAGTTTTGTACCTCGTTCACAGTATGCTCAGCATAAGTAACTGCACTGGCAAGATCGATATTCAGAGTGTAGATACTTTGTCAGTGGCAAGGTATAAGAAAATACTTTTCTTATAATATGCAGCACTAAAATAAGTCACACTTTTGAACCCCACACAATAGTAGATTTGCGTAGTATCAGGCCAATTGCAAATTTCCTCAAGCGACCTTAGTATCGTCTCGAAACATTTCACAGAATCAGAATTATGTCTCCACGAGTAGGGCATAGTGCTTTTAGCCTGCTCAGGTTCAGAATGTTTGTTCAAAACTGCCCGGCGCTTCGGCGTATTAAAAAAGTCATAAACTATTCCTACTGTGCCCAAACAGATTTTAATTATAGTCAATGAACATGAATCAGATATAGCTAATCTAAGAGAGTGACTACTACAGTGCACGTACAAGGCATTTGGGGCTTGTTTTCTTACTAAGGCAGAACTCCAGAGAAAGAACCACTCATAGCGGACGCACCGTCATAGCCTTGTCCATACAGGTTATCTGTGTCAACTCCAAATTCTCTTAGTTTCTTCATAATCACTTCACTTATCCCTTTACCAGACATGTCTTAGATTGGAACAAACTGAAGAAAATCCTCTCGCACTGTCACACTTTCTAAGTCAACATATCTTGCACATAATGACATCTGTTCCACACAAGATATATCAGTCGTCTCATCTGCCAATATTGTAAAACATCTTGCCTTATTTGTCATTGCAGGATGAAATTATTTCATTTTGGCTGACTGAACTTATGTAAGTGGCATTCATACTAGCGTTCATTAAATGTTCTTTTAAGTCTTCATCCCCACTATCAAGCCCCAGTTTCAAGAGAGCACGAAAGTTTCCTTCATTTGCAATGACATCCTCATGATGCGATGTCACTGACAGGCAGAGTGGAATGGATGAGTCCAATTTATTATTTTAGCTGTAGATAGGGGGAGAGGGGCTGTATGCCGACCCTGGTGGGACTGCTAACTGGCAGAGTCTAACAGATTCTGACTAAGAGATGAACGCATTAGCTATTGGTAAATTTCCATCTCCCGCAAACGATGCTATTATTTTGTTGTTATTTAAATTTCTTCGTTTCTCTCTATTCGTTTAGCAGAAATATTATTTGTGTTGGGGAATTTTAATGACACAAAAAAGTTGTTTTATGTCAGAAAACATGTTTTTTATTTATGTAAATTGTATTTTTTTATTTTTGCTTCTGGGGGGATCGGTCCCACCCCCCTTAAATACGCCCCTGTACCTGATCCTAAAACCACAGTTACAATAGTAAGGCGAAAAGTTTTAGGATCTAAAATTTGTTCTTCACATCTTTCTGTGAATCTTATAAAGGAATCTTATAACGGAAATGCCACCAAATTCTCTGTCATCATTAATGACGTTTCCTGTTTAATTCATAAGTATTTTGAAGCATTTGAAGCAAGTATTTTGAAGTCTACTTTATTGACAAATCCCATGAATAAGACTAAGAACTTTATTGATGCCACAAAAGTAATACACACTACAAGCAACAATATGTAATACATTTTACAAAAGTCAAACGATATATCATGTCAAAATACATCTATCAAGATTACATAAAGTAGATAGTTAAGTCAAATAAAAGAACATTTGAGAAGCTTCTATCAATACATTCTACAGTAGGATAGAAAGCATTTTTTTAGTAAATAGTTCTTTAGGATGTTTTTACTTCTTGTCGGTGTAGTCGAACTCCGCCAATAATAATCCCTTACCTGTAACAGATGGCATAACTCCCCCGGTGGCCGAGGTAAGCCTTTTAATAAAAAGATTAACTATTAAGTTAGGTAAAGCGGCTGCTCTGCCCCGCGATTAACTTGATCCTTTGCAAGTACCAGATTAAGTCAGGTAAAGCGGCGCAGCTCTCCCCCGTCCCTTCTTGTAAATATTTGTTCTTCAGTGAAACTGGTAACATGTTATACAATTTTACAGCATTATAATTTTTAGCATTTCTACATGTTTCCAAGAAAATTGTTTTTAATATTCTTTTTATTTCTAGTTTCATAATCATGATTCAGATAACTATAGTGGCAGAGTCATTCATGTTAGTGGCAGAGTTTAGAATAGTTGTATCATCTACATAATGCAGACACTTTGTACTGGGGTCCGCACAGCTCAGATCATTTACAAAGAGAACAAATATGACATTCCCCAGCACAGAACCCTGCGGCACGCCAATGCTCTATCTTCCTTTGATTTTAAACCCATATGTCTCACAAACTGTTATCTTCCCTATGGGTATGGGTCAATTGCGCACAAGGGTCAGAAAAATGTAAGGGTAAAGTTAATCTCACCCGTCAATTGCGCGGAAAATAATTTTTAATCCAGAACGATTGCACGCAAACTATTAAGTGCAGATTATCTACAGATTATCTTAACATAATAAATAAATGTATTTCACAAAATAAGAAGGCCTGAAATCTACCTCACAAATATATTTTATTTTTATCTTACTTACGTATTAATATCAAACACTTTTAATAAGATCAAATCTACTAATATTTTTAGAAGGAGATGGAAAAGAAACTTCCAAGGGATATTAGTTGAAAAATACAAGTAGCAACGAGAAAACATAATAAAGGTAGAGCAAGCAGAGGGATTATTACTAGTGTAAGGAAAGCAATAAAGGAAGTAAATATGGTGGTTGGGACTGGAAAGGTGCTTGTGAGAGATTGATCAGTGTGCAAAGAAAAAGAAGGATGATAATGATGACGGTTTATGTAAATAATGAATGGAACGACTTTCGGAGAAAGGTCAGCGAAATGATATCAATGGGAGAAACTAAATGGGACTTGTTTAGTAAAATTAGGAGACTAAAATGTGAGGATTTGGGAGAATGGAGGGAGATATATAAACGAAGAAGAAAGAAGCAGATTATGTGGAAAAAATAAAGTAATGAATGTGGAGTAATGGGATTGTTGAGGGAGGTATATATACCAGGAATAAAAACTGTAGAAAATGTGTAGACAAAAGACTATATTGATAGAAAATAGAAAGAGAGTGTTTGAGAGGATTGGATGGCCGCTCAATAGAACGTGGGAAAAAATGATGGAAGGAAAGGAAGTAGAGAGAATCAAAGACATAGAAAGGCAGGAAAGGGATGAAAAATAAGAAATATTAGGCTTAATTAAAGTATAAGTGAATAAGAGTAGAAGAAGGGATTTCAGTAAAAAGAGAAAAAGTAGAAAAAGAGGATGATCGCAAAATATAGATGTGGAAGTGAAGAGAATCAAAGTAAATATTGGATAAAGAAGCAAGGATATGTAGAATGTGTGTTAAGGAAATGAAACAATTGTGTGGAAAAGTGCGAAGGGATGGAATGGAGTGAAAATGAGAGGATGTTAGGGAAGAACTGGAGATTTTTGGGACAGGAAGACACGGGGCTGGATATAATGAAAAGAATTCGGAAGGAGATTATAAAGAGAATATGACATAGAGGAAAGACAAAGAATGAGGATTGACAAAGGATTGAATGATGAATATGGTATTGGAGGATGGAGAAAATATCTGACTGGGAGACGTTGTCCTAGGGCAGAGGGTTGAGAGAAGAGAAAGAGGAGGAAGGGGAGAAAGTTAATATATAAAATCATGCTTCATATAATTAACCAGCGCCTAAAATATTTCCTAAATTGCCAGATTCCAAACGAACAAACTGGTTTCGTCGAAGGTAAAGCCACAAGAGAGCAGATCCTTGATTGTAGACAGCTTATTGAGAAGTGCCGTGAATTCAACGTTCCCTTCTTCATCTTCTTTATTGAATTGTACAGGAGTTCTGTGACCCTTTCAAAACCCAGAAAGGAGTAAGACAGGATTGTATTCTCTCTCCCTTACTCTTTAACATCTACGGCGAATATGCCATGAGACGTGCACTTGATGACTGTCAGGGAGGTATCTCAATAGCAGGACAAATAATCATTAATTTTAGATACGCGGATGACACGACACTTATTGCGGCATCCGAAGAAGAACTGGTTGAATTGATTCATCGGGTGGAAACTAAGAGCCGAAAAATCGAAAAATAATTCGGCTTACACATAAATAGGATTAAAACCAAAATAATGATTGTTGACTGCAATGACAAAGTATCCATCTCTGACGCCTTAATGAATATGAAAGAGTCCGTCAATTTACCTATCTCGGTTCTGTCATTACAGATGACGGCAACTGTGACAGGGAAATTTTGAGCAGAATTGCCATGGCTAAAGACGCAATGACGCGCTTGAAACCTATTTGGTCGAACCGTGCCATACCCAAGTCAACAAAGATGAAACTAGTTTCAACACTTGTTTTTTTCGATATTTATATATGGTGTCGAAACGTGGAAAATCAAGAGCAATATCCGCTGACGTATTGATGCGTTTGAGGTGTTTTGTTACCGTCGTATCTTGCGCTTATTTTGGTCAGACTCCAAACAATCTGTCGGCGCCGAATTCTACAATATTTCGGTCATATAGCCCGCAGAGAAGACGATTGCCTAGAGAAACTGATGATAGTAAACAACGTAGAGGGTCACATATCGAGAGGACGGTCCCCGACACGCTGGATCGATCGTGTGAAACAGGTTGTTGAGGGTCCGCTTCAACAGTCCCTAGCGAGAGCGCAAGATCGCAATTGGTGGAAGAATATTGTTTCCAGAGCAACATTCCATGATGGTCACGATCCTCAGTAATGAGGGAACGAATACAGAGAGAGATAAGGGAATGTTCGCAGAGAGAAAGGTCATTACAATTTTATCAGCCATCTCTGTTTGAATGCTGTTTCCATCAACAGCAAAAAGAAACGTTTGCCTTAAAGAGGAAGGAATGCTTTTTGAAAGAATAGATGGTGCTTAATACTTGCACGATGTTTATTTACAGTGGATCGATGTTCATGCCAAAAGACAACACCATAAATTATGCAGTATAAATCATTTCGTGGCGTCAAATTGAATTCCTTAGGAAATTCCGTAGCATAGGTTCGCGCTTTTCCAGAATCTGACTTGGCAGTCCTGTGCATATTGAAGCAATCGATTTTCAAAAGGCAAACTGAATTAAAAATCCACCTAAAGGAAGCAAACCCAATATACCACCGTAATGTTCGAAACAATGCACACTAATAATATCAAAACGATTTAAATATTTAAAAATATAGTATTAGAAGACACTACATACCACTTAGTACTATTAACGACAGCGTTGAAAAAGCCATGCGTCATTAACGTAAGTTAGATTAGCGCGAAATATATACAGAAGTATATAAAGAAGGGAACCCCCGTACAAACAATACTTTTTTTTTTGTTGATGTATTTTAACTATTGTACCCAAGAGGGCGTCCCGTGTTTTAACAAAGAATTTAATTATAAATAAGAAACGCAAAAACTAAGAATAATTTTAAAAAGTTGCATTTAAGCAAAAAGTTGTAGTTACAATTCACTTAGAATTGACGAAATCGTGGATAAGTAGGAATTTACTTGCAGTCCTGGACGTGTAAAAAAAGTTGCATTTGTTGCAAAATGTTGCCCTAATTATACGAAATGCAGGGACTCCATTTATATAGATCTTACTCGATCAGCTTTAGAAAATTAAAACGCACCCCAGAAAGATAATATAAGGAGGGCCAGGCAATGGTCTCCTTCACATTTTTGACTTTTTTCGTAGGCGCTGCATAAATAAAAAAAAAAGATGTATAAGAAATGCAGGGACTTTATCTACTTAGATCTTACTCGATTATTTTTTGAAAATTAAAGACGCCCGAGAAAGATAATATAAGAAGCGCTGAACAATGGTCTCGTACAAATTTTAGACTTTGTTGTTAGGCACTGCATTAATTATTTAAAAAAATTGTCTGAGAAATGCAGGGACTCCGGCTATTGATTTTTGATCTTACTCGATCACTTTAGACGCCCAATTAAAGACGCCCGAGAAAGATAATATAAGAAAGGTTTTGGGCAATAGTCTTGTTTAACTTTATCCATCTGTAGATAGCAAAGTTTTAGATCAATTTAAACGGTTTTCATGATAATTTTACCCATAAGTTATGTTTGTACGTCAGAATTATCTTCCTAACTAAATTATTCTATATCCTCCTTAAAGTACAACAGACTTCTTAAAAATAGTCAGTCAAATATCGCTATTAACAATAGATTCAAACAGTCAATTTTACGTCTCCATAAAATATAAAATTATTATTCTACACAAACCTAAAGTTGCTGACCAAAAATATATAGATTATGCATTATTGCAGTAAGCTTGAGAAAAAAAATGTGTTCGCCAGATGCATGCAAATAATAAACAAATTATATACTTTTAATTTCCCACGGAACACATCTTATTTATTTATTTATTTATTTGACCTGGCCAACACATGTTTGTAAATACACTAATTACGCATTTCTACTATGACTGTTAGTTAGATTGTTGAAATAAAATATACTTTGCATTGGCGCACAATATAACATGAATAATCATATTATAAGCAACTTGGCCGTTTTCACTTCAGGTTAAATAACCAGCATTTGGCCCACTGTGCTGCTGTTGGAAGTGATTTACATTTATTGTAATTCATATCATGAATGATATATATTTAAATCCAACCAAAAATGCATGAGAGAAACCTGTGTGGCAGACCGGCTAGAATGCACTCATTTGGGATCTATTTTTTTTTATTCCAATTTGGTATAGTATACCAAATTGGAACCATCAATATGTGTTCGCCTGGATATTTTCAGGACAAAATTAAGTTTAGAAACAAAAATATATATTTTAAAAGTTTTAAATAATCATTAGTATAAGTAATTTTGTTATTCATCTTTTTTTTCTTTGGGGGGAGGCAGCTGCCCCTTGATTCCTCCCTGTGTATGCCTACGGTGTGAGGAAATATCATCTGCTTCCGAAATATCACAGAATTTAAATCATCATCATCAAACAGCCGTTCGCGTCCACTGCTGGACATAGGCCTCCCTTAGTGTCTGCCACCGCTTTCGGT
>WYDF02270791.1:0-18080 GCA_009867245.2 Adranes taylori | reverse complement strand
TGATTTTTCAAAAAAGTGGTGGGTGATGGACATAAACTGACTTCAGATTTGAAATCAGCACAGTCGAATTAGTATAATAAAGATATTGGCTTTCATGAATTTATTTGAAACTTAAAATTTGTTGTACAGTGTAATTGGCATAAGGAAATAAACAATTAAAACGTTAAATAAAAATAATACATTGCAATTGCCTTTTGGTAGACATGTGTATTCTCACATTAAATTTCCTTGTACCAATTGTCTATAATAACTAATATTTCAAACCGAACCATATTAGGATTAATATATTCGAGAGTTAAGACTAATATCTTCCTTTTAATATTTACTGATGTGATATATATTGGCATCCTTGCCAATCCCTGACTTGGCATTCTAATTAAGATATATTATTTCTTAATTATGACACACTAAACTCAAAAGATTAACCATCCTTTAAACTATTGCATATTTCAAAGAACGCGTTATAACTTGTTACGCAAGTAACGTCTTATTTCTAGTTTTGATGGAATCATTATAAAACACTTCAATTATGTATTTCACTTTCATATATTCCCACAGCAGATGTATACCTTCCATTATTTTTTCGGTCGCATAACTAATACAATAACGAGATAACTTATCAAATCTCTTTAGAAAGGCATCAAAACATTTGTACTTTAATCCGATTAAAGTCAGAGACACGTGACTCTTTTTAAATCTATCTAGCCTCCGAGGTACGTGTAAGCTTATCTACCAATATAATCTTTTCAGCGTGAAGGGGAAAGTTGAGAGAATGGATTAAAAAAAAACCATAACGGTTTGCGATGCAATAAAAATTTACCCTAAGGAGATATGCATACGGCATTATCAATATGCTCACCAAATCTCCTCTGGGAGAAATATAATTCGCAACTAAACAGGATGTGTCGTATTTCGAGAATGGCCTTTAGAGAGTATATGGTATATTTGACTAGAAAATAAATGTCATTAAATATCTTTATTTATTAAGTTGTTAGCATTTAATGCACCGCAAACTTATTTTTGGATAACAGATGAGTTTAGTTATACAGTTTAATTGTGATATTTAATAAAAAGTATTTCCTTATATTTTGTACTAATCAGTTTAGCTTTACAACATGCTTTCACATTTAATAGCAAAGTATATTTTATTAATATCTTATACATATTAGATTTCTTCCAACACAAAATATCTGACATCTCCGACAAGTTCATGAACTAATCCACAACCTACGCATGTAGGTTGTGGATTAATAATTAATACGTGACTAGTTCAAATGCAAAACATGTTGGAACATAATAATTCGTACACCTGAAATCAATGAGGTTATGTTTTAAGTAATATAACTTAAAAAGTGTAAACGATTACGTATACAAGTAAATCCCTGATTTTTAACTTTTGGTGCATTTCTAAATACTGCATTCTCCTTTACCCAACACTTATACATATTGCATTCTTGCAGCACTATCTCATTTGGAGAGGACTTGTCCACACCCAAAATTCTCTTCAAGTACCTTACTAACAAGCTTCCTATGTTCACTCTTTTTATAACCGCCCATACTTCTGCTCCGCACAATACTATGCTTTCCACACATACTTCCAGTATTTTCATCCTCATACTTACTGATTCAGCGATTTTTTTCTTCCATATATTCCCTAACCTCTCTGCAGCTGTTCCTGCTTTCTTCATTCATATGCAATTTCATATTTTCCCGCTCGCTCCCAGTCCTACTCAACATACACCCTAAATACTTAAACTTTTTCATGCACGCATATCTTCCGTTCATTACAAATTCATCTTTCTCACTGTCCCTCCCCCCTATTTTGCATACCATCACTTTCTCTTTTCCATGTTCACCTCCAACCCTCTTATACGCATATATCTATTCACTCGTTCTATCATCTCTTTCAATTCTTCTCTATCACCCGCCATACACACTCTGTCGTCTACATAACCTAGTGTCCAGACTCTCTCATTACCCACTAGAACTCCTCCTGCCTGTCCGTTTTTTAGCACCCTCTCCAAATGCGTAACATAAATGTTAAATAAATTTGCGCTGAGTGGGCACCCTGACCTTACTCCTTTGCTCACTCTGAACCAATCCAACGCACTCTCCCTCACTATCACTCTTACTCTATTATTATCATACAGCTTTTTATACTTTCACGCATACCCTCAGATTTCCCCACTTTATCCACTCTACTCCATAAAATCGATTTACATGTCTTTTTGGAAATGTTCCTGCAGTCTGCATAAGATTCTTATGGAAAGCCAAATTGAAAAGGTTGTCCCGAGAATTGGAAAACTCGGGAAAAACTGTTTGTTAGCACACCGCTTTAGAACGGCTCGATCGATTTGGTAAATTTCTTTAAAAATGAACAAATAATAAATGTTCCTAACAGTCCGAGTAAGGTTTCTACAGAAAGAAAAGTTGCCTGATTTAGCGAGTTTAAAAAAACCGCACAAGTAATTTTCGGACTAATTTGACCTTGAAAAAAACTATACTGCCCTAAATACCTTGAAAAAAAATTAGACTGCCCTAAATATCGTGGTTCCTATGAAAGTTGGAAAAATTAAACTTGGAGAACATATGTATATATTTTTATATATTTTGGTAGCCCTTGTGATTCTTTTTAAAATGATAGCTCACAGGAGTGGTGTGAAGTTATCAATATCAAATATACACTAACAATACCAAATACCTAATAACATAACAGTTCTGAAATTTTCGCCGTAACAACCCACACTCAACAGACATATATACATATAAGGCCTAAATAATAACACATCCATGCAAAGTTTCAGGAAAAAATATTCAACGTTGTATGAGACCTATCCTATAAGACCATAAACCATAAGACTTATAGTTGGCTTTCCCATTGAATAAATGTTATCAGTGGCGGGTGCACATTATAATTTTGGGAGGGGTTCAAAGTGATGATTTTATTCAGAAATTCAGTTTTAAAACTAGAAGACTGAAATTTCGCTCACATATAGTATCTTGCTTTATGCATCGAATGAAATTAGTGCCATGCCTGTAATTCGCACTGATCGCGACGTTGCCATGTTTAAAGTTTTACAAATTTTTCAATATATCTCAGTAACTATAAAAGATAGGATACTTGAAACAACTTTATTGTATAGGCAACCTAAAGCTCGTTCAATTTTATTTGAAACATTTTGTTCTAAAATTAGAGTTTAATATATATATATATAGGGTGTTTTTGTTTTGTTAACTTTGCGATATATTTTCTCGAAAACGGCGATTGTACTACATTAAATATCTCGGTTCCTATGAAAGTTAGAGAAATAAAATTTGGGGAACATGTGTAAGATCGAGGAACTTCAATTTTGCGCAAACCTGAGACTCGGAAAAATTGATTCAAAAGCGACAGCGGCGAGAAAGTAAGTAAAAAATGGCAGCAAGCTACAACAAAGAGGTCAGCGAAGCTGTGCGCGCCGTTGGCAGATATGGAGACCAGGGAATTAATGGGTAGGCGAGTGTATGGTTATAGACATTCACAAGGCCAATGGAATTTAGAAATTAGCCGACAATAGAGTCACGAGCGGCCGTAGGCCATGGAAAATCGGATAGCGGCAAGTACTGGGAGCAAATACTGGCAAATACTGGCGCGATGTATGTAATTACTGGGAAAAGTAAGTCAAGAGGTAAGTCGCGGCAAAGCGGACTGCAAAGCTGTCCGCGCTGTAGGCAAATATGGCGACCGGGGGATTTATGGGTAGACAATCTATAGGTTACACTAATTTTGATTAGTTTATTCTAAAGAACTATTGTGCTAATTGAATTAATAGACGTGTTATAAGGTTCAAAATTGAAAGGTTCAAATTTCTTACATAATCAGTTTTATCTGACATGAATGTGCGAAGATTATAAATATAATTTAAGAGCTAATAAGAATTTATTTGTTGGATTTAGTAGAATCTACCAAGTACTCATTCTTGCCTAAATAAATGTTAGCACACCACATCTCTTTCTGGTCTTCTTAACGTACGACAAAAACGGAACTTGAAATTTGAAAGTGTTTGAAAACGTTTTTCTTTTTCACTTAGAATACGTTTTAAATCGATACTTGTAATAAGTTAAAATAGAAATCGAAAATAAATAAACATTTTATTTTTGGTTTATGTATCTCAAATATCGCATTTATAAGCCGCTAAAATATTACTCTTTTAGTTTTTCTTCTTCTTATAGCGTCCATTCCTCGCGGAGGTTGGCAATCCAATTTAGTATTGTGGCTATTTTGACAATTTACTATTTTGCACCCCTGAAGATCTCTGCCGATGTTCGTCCAAACCATCTCTTCAGGTGCTTCAGAGCCGATCTTCCTATTGATATTTTGCCCGGAACTTTCCTTTCAATGATCAGTCGGAGGAACACCCTTCATATTCTATCATCCTACTGAACTTTAACCATAAATATTCCTTTCAATGATCAGTCGAAGGATCTCATACTTTTCAAGACACAGGATGTGCCGGATATATTGCAGTTTCCTTTCCTTGACT
This sequence comes from Adranes taylori, assembly GCA_009867245.2. Taxonomy (NCBI): domain Eukaryota; kingdom Metazoa; phylum Arthropoda; class Insecta; order Coleoptera; family Staphylinidae; genus Adranes; species Adranes taylori. Next base: position 13,557 of record WYDF02270791.1, on the reverse strand, counting down.
GATCTCATAGCTCTTTTCCATCAAATTGCGGACTTCAATGTTTGTCCGTATAGGCATCCACAAGATGCGTGATATCCTACGGTACAGGTACATTTTGAAGACGTCTATAGGATTTTCCATCTTCTGGTTAAATGTGCAGCCTTCGCATTCATAGAGTGGGACAGGAAAAATGTTTGAGCGTAATAATTGAACTCGGAGCAGAGGACTGATGTCGTATGAAGTGAAAAGGTTTTTAATGTTGGTGAAAGTTCGAAGGTATATACTTGTTCGACGAGTCTATAATTTATATGTCAAACAGCTGACCTGGGTTGCCTGGAGAAAGCCAAGAGCTTTGTTGACGTCTACCAAGGGGCCGAAATGCCTGCTGTGTGCCATGATAAGATCTGTAGCTCTCTGTATATTCGCGAGGTTGTGGGCTATTACCATGATGCCATCTGCGCAGCGGAGGTTGATGATTTTTCTATCATTCATCTTGATGTCTATATTCATGATTTTGAGAATAATAGAGTTTGAGAATTAAGACTGCACAGAAGGGCAGATCTTCTCGTACACTCTTCTGTCTTTCCATTTTTTCAAAATCTGCACCCTCCACTCTTACTTATACAGTTTGATACCAGTAGCGGTCGGTAGTAGTAATGGGCACGCAGTCACCGGTTATACCTGAAACACTTAGAATTTCTTCAATATGCTGACGCAATACGAAATCAAACGCTTTTGATAGTCGAAGAAGCAGGCGTATACATCGGAATTCATATCTCTGCATCTCTTATGAGTACATTGAGTTCCCAAGCCTTATGAGGCTGAACTGAGTTGAATCCACTTGTTGTTAGAACTTCTTATATACTCGAGTGTGTAGGATCCGCAGAAAAGTTTTGAGGACGTGAGAGATTAGACTTTTCATCCTATAACCTCCACAATTTGTCGCTTCTATTTTCTTCGGAAGAGTAACAAAGATGGAGGTAGGCTAGTCAAAGAGAGTTTTTCCGACTCCATAAATTGGATTAAAGAGTGCAATTAAGAGTTTAGCCCTGCGGCCATCCTCTCTGCTATCAATTTAAGGGTCTTCGCATGGGTCCTGCCTAGACCGACTCCTTTGTCTTTCTTTTGTAATTTGAAGGCTCGTACAACTTTCTCCCTTGGAATATACAGACATGTTTTATTGTGATCAGAGGCTTGTCAGCTCTGATCTGGACGCTCTCACTAAACAGCTCTTCTACATATTCTACCCATCTTTTCAACTTGTCCTCCATGCCGAGCAATATTTCATTGTTGTGTCCTCTCAATATCTCGGTTTTAGTTTTATGCTGTTTTCCTGTATATTTTTGTGTACATTGAACAAGTCGTGATTCCATTAGAGAATTTCAATCTGCTTACATTGGTACACGAACCACATTTCCTTCGTTTATATTTGCTGGGCTCTTAAGTATCTCATTTATAAGCCCTAAAAATATTGCTCTTTTACTATTTCTTAAAATATCATTAAGTCCGCAACTCATCAATTAAAGTGACCCTATCAATGTGCATGTACCTGTTCTTATCTTTAATGCAATTAAGGTTAAATCAATTAAAGTACAGTAATTAAAACCTGCAGCACTAACTAAAAAGTTTTCTATGCAGAAAAGAAACAACATATAATAGAGGCATTCTATCAAAAGAAAATATACATCATTATGTACTACACTTTTCTAACCTCCCCCAAAAGTCTCTGGAAGGGATGCTACCGTTTCGTGTTCGAATATAACGACGCTTCAGCAAGCACGGTTTTATCAGTTTACGTACGGACGCCTGGTCGTCGATTCAAGTTTTAGTAAACTTAACAGCTTACGTAGCGGACACGAGTTTTTCGCGCGCTTTCGAATATAATTTAGTCATTATTTACAATTAAAAGTAAAGACAAACACGTGATAACTTTTTAATTAAGTAACGTGAAAATTTCTGTTTATTATTATATTTTTCTTTTGAAATTTAGGTTATAAATTTTTACTATAAATTGTCTTTTGAATATTAATTTTGTGGACAAATAATTAATAAGCACGCTAATCTAGTTTAAAATATGAATATTAATTCATTAAATAATTTACTTTTTCAATCATAGTAGTAAATAACATTGGATGCAGAAGTATTATAAATAGGACTTAAAAAATGTAAGTTACCACAAGACATTACAAAACTCTATGTATATAGCTCTGGATATTTAAATTAAAAAGCTTACGCTGAATTATTCTGACCACAGTTAAAGAAGTACTTCGCCAAATACTTACAAATCAGTGTTTCACATTTATTAATTTTTATGACAATTTTAAGAACTAAGTCAAGTACTTGACGGCCTTCTAAATAGAACATATTCTATTTTTCCTTCAAGTTATTAGTGAATTTTAGGAATATTTTAGGGTTTAGGTCTATTTCCAATATAATATTTAAAATTTGTAAATCACTTTCATCTAAATCCGAAGTGTAATGCCTCTGGATCTGGCTCTAAGGAACTGATAGCCGCATACATCGCCCGTCTCCAATTTTGCCTTCTCTCTGTTCTTCGTACCACTCCCTCCAGGTTAATGTTCATAAGTTTTTCTAACATGTCTATCCACCTGGTTAGTGATCAGCCTCGACGACGAGAACCTGCAGGTCTTCCTGGGACTACCAGTTTCTCCATATGGTTGCTCCTGTTGACATTGTCAACGAAGGAAAGAATGCGTTTTTAAACAGTGCTGGAAAGTCCTTGTGTTGGTTGGATTTCGTTAAGGACCAACGCATTGGTGCAATGTGCCGTCCATGGTATTCGCAACATTCTACTCCAGCACCTCATCTTGAAAGCGTCAGTGCGTCGTCTGTCGGCTGCCAACACCGTCCAAGTCTCCGAGGCATAGAACATAACGGGAAAGCCAAGGCTATTCACAATATTGATTTTAGTCGCTTTTGTTATGTGGCTATTTGACCAAACTTTGGTGAGCGGTGTCATAGCATTGCGGGCCAATTGAATTCTGCGACGTATTTCCATTTCGCAACTGCCGGTATTAGACATAAGTGCTCCTAAGTGTATATACTGATGCACAACTTCACAGCGGTCCATGATAATAATATCTGGACGATTGTTGTTTTCGCGATCTACGATCAATACTTTAGTCTTGTTGTACGTGATACGAAGGCCGAACTCTTTGCTAGTTGTTTCTAATCTTGTTATAATTGCTTTTAGTTCTTACAGGTTCGCAACTACCTATACTGCGTCATCAGCAAAACGTAGGTTTGATATTTTGTACCCATTCAGTGGTACACCTCCTGTCCATTCCTCTAATACAATCCTCAAAATGTATTCGCTGTAAATGTTGCATTGGAAACATTGGAGCATTGGAAATAGCACACATACCTGGCGTACTCCTTTTCTTATTCGACATGTATGTGCAACATTTCTATCAAATTTAACATCTGTGTGGCTGTTGTCGTACAAGCTTTTTATTATTTTGTCAAGATGTTATGGCATACCCATTTTGGTCATTATACTCCATAACGGATCACTTTACTTATCTATTTGAGGTTAAATATAGTTATCAGCATCAGTAATTCTGTAAATTTTTACATTCAGTAAATAAAATTTTTATTTCTGATAATGGTTTACCGAAATAGCCATGTTTCTGTTATTTCTCGTATCGACAGGTTACAGGTGATATATGTCGATGGATGTCATGCGGTTTGCGCGAAAATTGACAATTGTAAATATTTCAAACATTATTTTCAAACTTTTGCGTGATCATCAATATTTAGGACTTAATTAACTACTTAAAACTAAAGGAAAAATCGACAAATGAAAAACTAGCACCAGTTATAGATAACATTAAAAAAATATAAAATATGTCAAATGTTGAAATATGCGGGGGCGTTGAAATATGTGTATGGGGGCTTGGGCGTTGAAATTTTGTAAAACTGCATACTAAAAGGAACAATTTACTATACAAATGGAAAATATTAATAAATCATTTAAAATAGCTATTTATGGAGAAAATTATGTGAAATAATTAAAAATTCATAAATAATAAAGTTCTTTTCATGCAGTTTGTTCCAATTTAAACACTATTCTAAATTTAACTTATTCTTACTTCAGGGACGAGCAAAAATTTATAGAAATAAAATAAACAACGCAACATGTTTACAAATGATAATACATTGTTAGAGGCAGTTGAAACTAAACTTTTTCGTGAAGTCTATAGACCTGATTGTAAAATTTATTGAAACTCCTATGTTAGCTCAACAATGAAGAAATTGAAGACTAAAATGACCACTCATTAAATTTGCTCACTACATCCTAGAACAGGGCTTTTTCAGCCCACGTAGCTCTTTTTGTGTATCATTAAATATATGTACCCCCAACAAAAACACTTTAGTTTTACTAAAATATGTAATATTAGTTAAAGTTTAATTGTCAAACTGTTAAAGTTGAATTATGAGTAGGCAATTTAAACTAAAAAGAAGGAAATTTTATTTTAATGTACATTTCATTATAAAGTTTTTATTAATCAGACATCAACTTAAAAATGTCTCAGAAAAGAATTAGTGGGAACGCTGGGCTCGTTTTGGTTTACAAAGTTCATTAATATTTGGCTCCAGATTGGTAAAATACATCCCTAAATCCTCAACATTAAGCTTGTTTCTAACTTGTAAATTAAATTTGAAATCCCTTTTTCGCACAAGTAAGTCGTCGTAACCCCAGAAGCTACTTCACTGCTAGTTCTGTGTGCAAGTTCTTTGTGTTCTTTTTCAATACCAGTCCAGAAGTTAGCTGTTCGTTTTGCGAACAAATTAAGTTGCGAATGTTTTCTGTAGCATCAAAAGAGAATGGATCACAGTGTCCTCCAATCTTGTTTTGTGGCATAAAATAGCTCTAATGCGGGGTTGCAGTGGTATCAGATGCAGGGAAATTTGATTTTTGACATCATCAAATGCAGAGATGGATTGCCCGTTTCCTTTAAAAACCAAGTTCATACTTTTAAATTGTTCACAGTTATTGTTTTCAGTTAGTTCTTTTTCCCAAAGAAATATTTTTTTAGTGATTGTTTCAGTTTTCTTCTCAACTAAAAAACATATTACTCGTGTCTCTGCATAGATAAGTTCCATAAGTTCAAATTTTCAACAATGTCACTTAAGTAGGATAATTTCAAAAGCTAAGCAAAATCATTCAGTACTGAGGACAATGGAGATTAGTGCAACATCTGCAGTTATTTGTGGAGTTCACATAAATGGGATAAAATATTGCGAGATGAGAGCCAGTGTACCTCAATATGTAGCAACAAACTGTCATGAAGACTGCTCAGTTGCCCCCCCCCACAGAACTTTAAAGTAGCGGGACTTTTGAGGACGTGTTTTAAAGAAGTTGACAAATTAAAACCAGAGTAAACCGTTCCTTAATGGTACATTGGTGAAAATACAAGCTATTAGCCGTCAGAAAATTAAATAAGTCTAATATTAGTTTAGAGCAATGTGAAGTCTCTAGCAATGCGTACTATTAAATTAAAAAAATTACCTCACAAACCTGATCACAAAACGACGACACGGCGGACCGCCAACAAGTCATTTGTTAGATATATTTTTCAACTATCCAAATATTTTAATTTTACATTTGGATTGATCGTTAATCGGTAGCGGAGAAGGGTATGATAGCTTTACCAAGAAAATGTACTATGGAAATGCTAAATTCCAACTAATATAAAATTATAAATCTTAAAATTTGGAGCAAACTATATATGCAAAAGAAGTAAAATTATATGTACTATATTTAGACACAAGGATTAACTACCTTTAAATAGTGTATGAAATCAACGCAAAAATAGTTTTTGACACAAATTATTCATTGCTTTCGCATGAGTCAGAAGGAACCACCTTCCGGAGCACTTGTTTCACATTAGCAGGTGGTATTTCTAAAACGTCATTTCCTTAAACAGCTTATTGGGGTGATAAACATTGTTGTCATTTTGTTTGTCCTTCTTTAACTTTTTTTGTGAAGTTGAGGAATGCATTGCTTATTTAGCATGTCATGGGGGGAATATTTTTGCCACAATTTAGAACTCTTGGGCATATATTTTTTAATATCTTTCACGTACAGCAAGATTTATTTAAAGTAGGTAGTATATTAATTTTATAGTCACCAGTAAAGATGTACAACACAAATGTAAATATATGTGTTAATAAGAAAAACAACATTTTTAATATTAAATACACATTATACAACATTTTCCGCTAAATATTTGTAAAGAGTCTATCCAACTATCACAGTTTCACAGTTTTTACTCATCAACGTTCCATGCTTCGGAGCCCCATTTATCTGTTCCGCTCAGCCTTCTTCCTGTGAGATTAGACACTGAGAGTGTTTTTCCCACAGTGCTATAAACCTCTACCCTGAGCTGTTCCCACGCCGGACAGGCAAATAGTGCATGCTCTGCATGTCTAAATTTGTATCGCAGCGCTCACATGCTCCTTTTGAGAGCTTACATATTCGGCACAAATAAGCTAGGAAGTACCCGTTACCCGGTAAAACTTGAGTCAACCAGTAGTATACACAACTATATTTCTGGTATTACCATGGGATCAATTTCCTTGTCCAGGAATTCCCTTTCTTCCTGACTGGCTTGCTGAATAGGATAGCTTGCCACCCTGTTAGTGTTTGATCCCTTAGCACAGTTTTGGAAATTGTTTTTTTTCCTGTTTTTGCTACATATGCTTTGCTGTATGCTCCGCTGCCAGCATATACAGCGGCCGGCTACTTGCAATAACTTGAAATGCCTGTGTGGACGCCGCTCTGTAAGAAGAGTCAATCCAACTATTTGAGCTTAATAGTTTACTGATATTCTGCTTTACGTTGATTCTGTCTAACTTGGCGCATCGTGTAAAATAATTGTATTGCTTGTACTTCCCAAATGCTTTCGTTTTTCCATGTCTTGAACTATCAATCCTTGGTATTAATCGTGCTTGTTTATTCTGCCATTTGTTTCTTTGGTAGCCATTTTTATATGATATTTGAATTAAATGCTTCTGTCGAGCATCGGGCCTTATTACATTCTGTGCTCTGTTATATTTATCACGGGTTCTACTTCTTTTCTCCACCCCGTGAGCATAATTGCCTCAATATTACTTGGAGATAATTCCAGTTTAGCTAATTTTAGCCACTTAACGGTTGCGACTGCTTTCTTTCCTATTAAGTGTATTGGTGTCATGTGCCTTTAGCAGCAGTGCAATGTCGTCAGCAAAAGCAACTATCCGTATGCTATTTGGATACCTTGGCCTAAATAACCCATTATCCATCAAGTTCCATAGGGTAGGAGCCAACACGGAACCTTGGGGGACACCACAATTTATTGATAACTTTTTCATTTCTTCACCATACAGTAATAATCTATCATGTATGTAGTTAGATATTATACGGTAGGTATTTTATAGTACCTTTATTCATCAATACTTCCAAAATATGTCGACATGATGCTGAATTAAATGTACTTTATATATCAAGCGTGACTAACGCACATAATTGCCGCGCTTTCCTTGTGGCAGCTTTTACCTCTTCCGCCAATTCTATGACTGTCCTGAGTGCATGGGCTACAAACAGACCGTTTCTAAAGCCAAATTGCCTTTCGTGCAAGTCACCCTTCTTCTTTGACATTTTCAAACATAAAAATAGTTGTTAACTGTATACAACATCAACAATGTTCTTCTATGCTCTAGAAAAGTAAATGAGATATATCTAGTACAACTGAGGAAACAAACCATCATTTGTTCGAAAGTGCTTTATAAATGAACAACATTTGTTATTTTTGTTTTGTTTTGCGTGGAAGTGGAGAAACCTTCAAAAGGCACAGGATGCGCGCTGCATCCAAGAGTGTGGGATTAGTACCTCTCGAACAGTTCACTCCTGTTAGAATGGTATGGTTAAGCAGATTGGAGAGTGTGTTTGAAGGAGACCCTAGAATTTATAATCCTGTTCAGCCTGGAAGTGGAAATTATGGTAAATACTTTTAGAAAATGTGGTAAGCTGATAGCTTGCAGATATACGCTATAGAATTTGCTTTACAGCCAATGAAAATCAGCAAAAGCCTTGGACGTAGCATGGTCAAATGATGAGGGAGTTCGGTTAAATCGGGTGAGCTGATTTTGCTGGTGGTCTTGTGTAATTTCTAATAGTACTCGCATAGCTGCGCAAGTGAGTGTCAGTTGATCTGCAATAGAAAATAAGGATGTTGTGGAAGGGAGTGTTTGTTTTTCGTCTTTTTTGTTTTTTTCGATTGTTTTTCGATTTTTTTTTTATTTTTATTAGTTGTTAGTATCTTTGTCTTCTTCTTTTTTATAATATAGGCGTAGGAATCATCTTAGGAACAGTGCGATTGATTCAAGGATGATTAGGAGATCCTCAGGGGGTCCTGCATTGATTGGATTATTCGAGCTGGCGGCTGAGGGAAGGGTCTACGTGGCAGTTAGCTGCGTTGGTGGCTCGCTCTCCAATCGGAACGAAGCAACCCAGTCCTAATGGGTTGCTTTCTGCATGGCGCCGAGTCGGATATGTAGACTTTAGAGATGTTAGACGATCTGTGATAGGCTCAGCAGAGCAGCGTTCATATAAAAGTGGGCTCGGAAATCGGTAGTGCAACCTGAAAATTTTCCGAAGTATTATTCGTTCACAGGGTGTGACATTATGTACTTGCGCATTAGAAACTGTGGAGTACAGATCTATGAGTGGCCTAATGTAAGTTTTATAAGTGTGATAAGAGTTTTGAGTCTTTAAAGCGTCCTCGGAGTGTGGAAATTAGGTCAGCGAGTTTGCATATCCTGGGAAGTGTGTTTTTCAAGTCGGAATTCCAGATATACGTTGAACTGAACGCGACACCTAGGTAGCAGATTTCATCTTTCAATGAAATGGGTTCATTCCAGAGTCGGTAACCTGAATATGTGAGGGGTTTGAGTTTTTTCCTAACGTGATTAGGATGCTGAATAACGATAGCTTGGGCTTTATTTGGATTGGGGATTATCCGTCATTTTTGTGCCCATTTTCAAAATTTTCCAAAGACAACTGCAGATGGCGATTTGCAGTTTCCCATTTCAATGAAATGGGTTCATTCCAGAGTCGGTAACCTGAATATGTGAGGGGTTCGAGTTTTTTCCTAACGTGATTAGGATGCTGAATAACGGTAACTTGGGCTTTATTTGGATTGGGGGTTATCCGTCATTTTTGTGCCCATTTTCAAAATTTTCCAAAGACAACTGCAGATGGCGATTTGCAGTTTCCTCTTTTGGGGTGCATGTTCATAAACTGTGTCCTCAGCGTACAAGGAGATGCACCATTTTTCCTTGGAGATCCTGTGTTTGGAGATCCGGTGGTTGAAGATCCTGATAGTGTACCAGAGGGGGACCAGGAATGATCCGTTGGATCCATTGGGATCAGGAAAGATCCGCTGTACTGTCTGATAGGTATGATTAATCATCCCTCAATGTGTTAGGGTAAATGAGCGTGAAGGTATCGAGTTTTCGAATCAGTCCAGCATGCCAGACAGTGTCAAAGGAATGAGGCATATCTAAGAATACTGTCAGAGAGGAGTAGCTATTATTTAGAGCACGAGTTACATCAGTTTGAAATCTGTAGAGAGGGCGCATAACAGAGTGAGATGTTATAAAACCGAATTCGTGGTATGATAGAAACATGTTGATTTCTAGACAGTTTCGAAAAGCGAAAATTCTTTTCAATGTTGTTCCTAAGATGTTTAGAAGTGTGATTTGACGATGTGCCAAAGCATGCTTAGGGTTTTCGCGAGGTTCAGGAATCATGACCGTTCGGCCTGAATTTAGTATTACGTATATTTCATTTGAGGTGATCGGATATAAAATGTGAACCTCTTCAGGAAAGTCTGTAGGTGGTGCGTAGCGAATAAACACATCATTAACTAGATTGTTTCTTTTATTCAGAACATTAGACTCAAGAAGTACGTTAATGGGTACTTTATATGTAAAATCGAAAAATTCAGTTTTGGAAGGTTTACCAGAATTGTTGACCATTACGTTAATCTAGTTTTGAAGTGGTTTTCACCCAACACTCCTCTCTATTGGCGATTATATTGCGCCGAATAAGACCTTTAAGTTTATTCCACTAGGTTTTGATGGCAGAGCTATATGGGTCATAAATCGACGTTAAATTCTTTCCCTCGTATTATGTTTATGATATCGGCAGGAAGAGGATGCGTAATTCGAAATACAGGTTTCAGAGGAATGCTCTCTGATGCTGAGTTATTAATAATTTCGGGTAAATTGGCAACAACAGTGTCTATTTCAGAAGGGGTATTTATAGATAAATTAATCGGGGTATTTTGGACATTATTATTTTGCATATGTATCCAATTTGCCTTTTCGATATCTCGAGTAGAGATTCCTGATTTTGGGGGAACAGGCGCTGAATTAAGATGGTATTGATCAAAAGTGGATAATGGTATTGTGTGATTGAATTGTCGGCGAAACACTTTGGTTGCACAAATTGGATTATATTTTCATTGACTACCATATGGACACTAATTGAAAGGCCAGTGGCACAGAAAGTAGGATCTGTATTTCTAAGACTTTGGAGTGGAAACTGAGTTAGACAATTCATACTAAGATCGCCCCTTAGGTTGGTTGCCGAGTCACCAAAATACACGCGCCTCAAAACCAAAATCGTGAGGAATTGTTTCAGTGGTTGGGTTATAATAAGAAAGAAAGTGATTATAAGATTTGTGAAATTGACTTTTGCCGCTACACACTCAAGGTGGTGAAACTGTGGATGAATACGAAATGAAGTTCTAGCATATTTACTATGGATTGCCAAAGTGGTTCCTCTCATGTTACTTAAGCGATTATTTTGTTGAAATACTGTTTTTTTAATTCGAGAGATACCCAAACAATTGATTGTAGTTTAGTTTTTGGCCCGCATGAACATATTCCAAGATTTGTCAAGTATTACGAAATTCCATACGGATTTTGCGCTTCCTTGGTCAAACTTATGGAGCATTTTCTTCCGCCAAGCAACACAAGAATCTTTTAGAGTTTGGGTCAAATTATGAGGAGGCTATTGGAAAGAGATTTATGCCTAAATCTTCAAACAAAACCTACTGTAAAGCAGTCTCCAATACGTTTAGGAATGTCCGTGTTTTAATATATGCCACAAACCAAGGCAGACTTGATGGGAAAAGTATTTACAGAAACTGCAAAAAAATCCTATTGAAACCTTCGTGTGTAGTTAAGCATCTCAAATTTAAGCAGACATAGGCTTGGTAAAAGAAGGATCTGCTGGGTAAAGAAAGTAACACAATGATTTAACGAAAGTACGAAAATCGTTCGTTAGATTGTTAGCCCATAAAGTTACCGCATTGATTATTATTAAAGCCAATGTTCGTTCTATGAATACCACTCAATAAGATGGAGAAAGTTTTCAACATTGGGCTTATCGAAGTCTTCAGTCGCTATTTGTAAACTTTAAATTTATTTTATTTTATTTTATTTTCATATTTGTTTATATTTGCTGATTATTGTACTTATCAGCATGTAGAGAGCGAAAAGCGTGCATGTATAAAAATAATGGTTTATGATAGCTAACCTTCAGTGCATAAGACGCAGTCTAACTTTAAAGCCTGTTTTGAAACTAAATATTGCTTTTGGTATCCCGATAAATACTGTATGTTTAAATCCTGTCCTTAATTAAATATATTTTTTAAATTACTATTTTTTAATATATGTTATTTAAAGCCACTTGAAAAATAGAAACTATTTCATCAATTGTATATACTGAATATAAATTAATTCCGAACTAAGACATATCAAGTGCATTTAAATTAAGATAAGTGCATTTAAATTAATCAGTTAAACATGGGAATAATTATTTAAGAAAATAATGTTCGTTGTAAAAATTCTTTATAACTAATTTTCGCGTACAAAAGTTTAAGATGTCGCCTGCAATATTATTTAAAGTTTTGCGTTACATAATGGTGCGTGAAAATAATTTTATAAACAATTCCCTCTTGGTGCTTATATTGCTTACTTCAACGGCAGATTTTTTAGGTAAGTTTTATAATTTTTAGTAAAATATTTCATATTTTTATTACACTTTGCACGCTTCCAGATTGTATAGTTAATAACATTAAATACATTTTTTATAGAATAACACTGAATGAAAAGTGCCCATATTATGCGCGCAACAAAATTTATAATATACGACTAGATCCATTCCAAGATTTTTGAAGTATAATACAATTCAAACAAAATGTAAGAAACAGAGAAGAAAGTCTCATTCCTCTGGCAATCTTTGATATTACGGTCACTATTATAATTACAAAAATCTTTTTCAAATAAAACATTTTTATTTAATTCGGATTTTAACATGAATATATTTTTGCACACCCTATATATGACCGTATATATTATTACATTTTACCCTATATAAAACACCCGATATATTACTACATTTTACAGAACTAGGTAAAATTTTAATAGGAGTCTATAATTCATAATATTGTACTGTTAAGATAGGGTTACTCTAATTACCTTATTCTAAACAGGCTGTATCTCAGCCTATATGAACACGATTGACTTTGTCGCCCAACAATTTGTCACTCTTCACTATGAGCTATTATGTTCAATGGAGATGAGTACACAGGGTGACGCGACAGTAGAGTGACTTTTTTATTGCTTGGCCAGGTAACTGTCGCTCTCACATACGCACACGGGTCACTATTTGTCACTACGAGAAAAAGGTGCGTTATAATCATAATAAATGTCACTATTTGTCAGAATAAAATATTTAAATATTCAACATTTATTTACGTTGCGAACACTGTTATGTTCTTCGTAAGAATATAAATATATTTGTTCTAAAAATGTAAAAAACTTAATAAAATACATTTTAAAATAAAATTTTAAATTCTATAATGACAAAGTTAGAATATCACATAAAGTTGAAATATTTTTTTTAAATTTTAAAGCAACAATACTAACAGTCTAATTGTGTTGCGTTGTACAGTTATTCAAATTTATTTTATTAAAATATTATTTTATACAGTTTACGGGTTTGTAATATTTTGCTAATTTCGTTCGATTCATAATGTGCTTATAATTTTTTGTTATTATTTAATTTTAATATATTACAAATTTTTAAAAAAGTCTGTTTCATTTTTTATGCTGTCTGTGTCAATAAAGCAATAAAATAGACATCCAAACTATATAACAATATCTTAAAATAAAATCATATGAAAAATTTTTAAGTATAGTAAAATGAACGTAATTACCAAATTATTAAAAACTCAGAAAATATATAAAATAATATTTTAATAAGATAAATTTGAATAAATGTACTACAAAAAACAATTAGGAAGGTATTATTGTTGATTAAAACAATTCATGTCAAATTGATATTATAACTTTGTCATTCTAATATTTCAAATGTTATTTTAAAAAGTATTTTATTAAGTTTTTTACATTTTTAAAAGAAATATATTTATAGTCTGTTAAAAATATCACTTCAGCTAAGACCAAAAAAATTAAACATTTATACAAAGAAATAATCATAAA
>WYDF02270779.1:0-31823 GCA_009867245.2 Adranes taylori | reverse complement strand
TAGCCATAACGGCTTTGACCCATACTGTAATTATTTTTGTATCAATTAAAAAACACTGTTTAATTTGTAAATATCAGGATTATTTGCAAAAATTGAATCTCTAAAATATTAAATTTAATATAAAATATAATGAATAAAATATGAAAATTCTTATTCAAAATATTATCACTTTTTTTTTGGGATCATTCCTTACGGGCGATGATAGTTATTTTAGGATATTATAGCAGTTTAAAAGAAATAAAAACTTTACGGCTGATGGACTACAATTTATCTATAGCATATATCACTGGTGCAATAAGACTCAATTGATTTATTTTTATGGTCTTTCAAATTGGGTTGATTTTTCAAATCCAGTCCATCATATCATTACGCTAAGTAATTGTATATGTAGTAATTCTAATAGGAGTGCAATACAAAACAACAGATTTCGTAGAAGGCAAACGTAAATTTTATTTTTGTGTATGAGCTTGTTTAACGTGGATTTTATTGTTTTTAATATTTATAATACTAATGTATAAAATAATTGTTATTAGGAAGGATTTGATTGTCTGACGTAGAAATGATCTGCCGGAGGAACAGACGGTGCATGTGGATGATTAAGAATGAAGACGGTCTGATCCTTGGAGAAGAATCGGTGGTTTGACATTGGCGATGTCGATTTGGCGATGCCGATCCATTGATGACGAGACTCGTAGCGATATTGATTCGTCGAGAGATTGATTCGTCGTGAGATTGATTTGGCGTGATTGTCGGTGAAATCGTTAGCCTAGGTTTCTCCCTTTCACGTCGGCCTTCTCCATGGATGTTCAAAGACACGGCTAAAGGGGGTAGTGGAAGTTAGAAAAATGTGGATACGAGAAAAGACATGAAAAATGAATGTTAAAAGGATCGAAAGATTCAGCCGAAGGATTCAAGTGTGTAAATTATATATATATACCTAACTTGCTGACATTTTTTCGCATATTAACAGCTTCCTGACTCCTACGACGATTTTATGACTTAATGATTATTAACTAATTTTCCTATTTTATTTGAAAGAACTGTTACTGTCCATGTAAAAATTTCCACCTCGATTCCTAGATTGGCCGGAGCGGTATTAGAAGGGGAACACCAATAGCAAGTTCGCTTGCATGTTAAATCTGATTGGAGGACTCCCTATCATAAAATCTTAGAATCTTGGTCACGATATTATACGATATTGTTCTTTAAAATTTACAATTTGCGGATAAAAGAGCGTTTCTTATTGGGGGAAAATTTCCTATTCTCAAAGATTTTAGTAGAAATTTTGACTAAGCTCTACCTACTTACCGCTGTCCTACTTACCGCTGCAGTTCATATCATGCATTATACAGAGCACGCACAAAAATTTTACTTAGATATTCATCACATCCCTACCTTCCATAAGACCTTTTAATTTTTTCAGCTCCACCTATATATTTTAGGCCCCACCATCTAACGGTACAAGTACTGTACCCCTCTCAAGTTCCCACAATGATCTCTGCCATACCGCCACGACATCTTCCACCCCACTCCTGTCAAAACCGGCTCCAAAAAAATGTTCATATTTCCGTTTAGTGAGACTATCTGTTTACTGTTGTGTAGATTTGCAAACTTGCAGGAAATTCCTCTGACACCCTAGTGTTCATGGGCGCCCGCAGAATTTTTTTCTGGGGGGGGGGAGCGGCACGGAAAATGAAACAAAATGTTTTGGTACATCTTTATATATTCACACAATCACACAAGAATTATCTAATCTAACTTTTCCAAGGGGGGAAGCGCCCCCTTGCCCATACCTTAGGGCGAACATGGTAGTGTTCAAGTTTCCGTAGCAGTATTTCATGCGATGGTGTATCAAAAACTTTAGTAAGATCGCAAATGCTTGACATGCATTTCTTATGCTTGTCCATACCGTGGTAGGAGTAAATTGCATCCTAAGTACTACATTCGCTCCTGAACCCAAATTGTGAGTCTGCTAGATGATTGTGCTGGAATTTTGAAATTCGATTGAGCATTATTTTTTCCAGTATTTTTAAGAGTACTATGGTCCTGTAGTTTTTACAATCATCAGATGGTCTCTTTTTCTAAATTGGAATTACTTTTGATACTTTGAGTGGCTCTGGGAAGGTCCCGATTTCTATACAGATGTTAAATATTTTTATTAGGTGTGTTATAATGGTACCCGCACCAATTTTCAGCAATTTGGTTGAATACTTGTAGATATCTTCAGATGTCTTATTTCTTAGCCTGTTAATTATTAATGCGATTTCGTTTTCACATGAAAAGAGTAGTCCCATTTGTCTTCTTTACGCTTATTGTATCTATGTCGTATGAATGGTGTATGTTAGATGTAACCAGTTTATCAGCATTGCGTATGTGAAAATGTGTTGAATTCTTCGCACGATGGTTTGATTTCTTTTAATGTGTGACAGATTCGCGACGCTGCTAATGGGGAGTCCTAGCGACGGTCACAGATGGCGCAAGCAAATATGTTAATTATTACAGAAATTAACATCCTTCGGAATATATATATAACTCGGGCACCAGGTCAATTTATCGTGTGAACGCACGCTGGAACCGATCTTCTTGTGCCTCCGATTCTCAGTGACTTACTGAGGACACAGGTAGCTTCTAGTCATGTGAGTAAACCAATGGCTCTCGTTCTCGTGGGCTGCTGAAAAAAACTTACTGCTAATGAGTGATACAGCATTAATGATTTAACAAACCCGTCTATTGTTCTTCATAGACGGGTTTACACGCAGAGACGGGTTTACAATACAAGCAGAGAAAGAAATATAAATGCTCAATTCAAAATAACTGTATGAATATCAAATTAAATGTATGACGTAAAAATTGCGGTTAAATAAACAATAGTGAAATTCGTTCACCCAAATGTGTTACTATCTCGGAGACTGTCGCTTCACTCATTGTCTCGACTTGGTTAGCATGGCTTGGGTTAGCTGCTCTGCTGCTGGTTGCTGTTCCAAGATGACTGTCTTTGAGTTCATAAGATCAGAAACTAAATATTTTTAAGCAAATTCTCATTATTTATACACGGGGTCTCAACTTTTACTCTATTATACTGGTCTACGTGAAGCCATTACACGTTACTATACCCCGCGACACGGTCTCTTTATACAATCCTATGTAAAGGTCGGTTTTAACCCTACCCTACGTGACGACTAACATATAATTCCATTTTTGGCGGCATTCCCACGCGAAACAATAGAACGTAGCGATGGCACTGGCAGCGAGCAGCAGTAATGCGATATATTATAACGTACCAGTGAACGGGACCAGTTAGTGACTGAATGAATGATTGAAGTAATGAAATGAAAATTTTAAATACTCGACCGAGGAAACCAAACTTTCTGATATATATTTACTGCACTAAACGCAAAGTAACTTGATACGTTGTCGGAAACTAAAGTAAAACTTACTGCATCTAATTGAGAGAGAACCCAACGCTTCAAACGCTTGTTAATTATCAACTAATAATCTAAAAGTAATGGTTTGAGACATAAAAGAAACATATTAATAAGTTAATTTTCGAAAATTTTAATATTGTTATAGCATTTAATCACTTTTGTGATTATACAGGGTGTTACATTTGATTTGGTTATCTATGTTTGCCTTTAACTGTTCTTATAATTAGTGATCTTAGATGCCATGTCCTCAATGTATTAATCTTTTGTTTCGCTTCAAATGAAAAATTTCCTAATATAGCAGTTGGACCAAATGAGTGAACACTCTGTAGAAAACGATGTTAATGTACGTAAAATTTACGTTTTAGTAATAATTTGTAAGCAGTTCAGAAACATCATCAAGCAAAGACATATTTTTTTGTTACATTTTAATGTACGAATATTTATAATTTTCTCTATCTATTCCAGTATGAAGATGAGCATACGATTATTCTCTAAGAGAACTGAAATTTGTCCTTATAATTAATTAACAAACGTAATCTGATTTTGATTTGAGTGAATTTTATTTGGGTAACCCGAAATTATTTAGCATAATTTCTAATTTACATTAATTATAACAAAAATATCTTTTTCTACACTTTTTTTATTGTTTTATAATTATGATTCAATTTTATATTATTAAAAAAATACTTTTATAGCATTTTTTGAATAAATGCTGTGTACGTTTGAAGTCCACACCTTTCAGATCTTACCCCAATTTTTTTTTTATTTTTCAGGTATTTTACTCAGTAATGCCTTTTGGATCTGTTATTTCACAAAACTACTTACGTAGTAATCATTAAATTTATTAGAAATTTTTTTTTAAATACATATAAGAGGATTTTAATAAAAGTATAATTTAAAGCAAGCTTTCATTAAATATATTAACTTCGTCAGGCTACAAATATATGAATTATGATATAATGTATAGATTTTTTGAATTCTTTTTTTTTTATTGATTACTTTTAAAATTTTTGTTGTAGGTGGTATTATGGTCAGTGTTTGTCTAGGTGATTTCATTTTGTATTTGGTATATCTGATAAGGTTGGTTAGTTGATGATATTTGCTTATTATTTGTCGTCGCTAGATTTTCTTTTATTAATGCGCTGTATATTTTACTTAAACTGTTACAATCTGTCCTGTAGTTAATGCTGTCTTTGTGTCTGTTTATCTTGATGGATTCCAGTCTGAGGCGTTTTTTATAGTTAGATTTTTTGTCGAGGATTTTTATCTTTTCTACGTCAAAGTCGAAGTTATGTGTTTGTTCAAAATGGTGTGTGCGAGTGCGGTTGTGTTGTTACTTACAGTCATTTTTGTAGTTTGAAATTCTGTTGTTGAGATATTGTTTGATCCGTCCAATATATCTTCCTGGACAGTCTTGGCAGTTATAGTCTTGGCAGTTAATAAAACACACACTAGAAAATGGGAACATAAAATTAGCCTTTAAATGACAAAAAAATAAGCAGAATCTTTTCAAAATTAAAAAGCAAAAGGAGGAAAGAACAAAACTCAAACATAATATACAAAATTAACTGCCAAGGCTGCTTAGGAATATATATTAGACAGATCAAATAATATCTCAACAACAGAACCTCAAACCACGAAAAATGACTGTAAAGAACAGCACAAAGAAAACCCTAAAACGGCACACTCAACACACTATTTGAACAAAAACACAACTTCGATTTTGACATAGAAAAAATAAAAATCCTCGACAAAGAATCTAACTATAACGCCTTATATTAGAATCCATCAACATAAAAAGAAACAAAAGCAGCATTAACTACAGGACAGATTGCAACAATTTAAGTAAAATATACAGCGCATTTATAAAAGAAAATCTAAGGACGAAAAATAATAAGCAAATACCATCAATTGACCAACCTTATAAGATAAACCAAATACAAAATGAAATCACCTAGCCAAACAGTGATCATAAAACCACCTATCATATAAAATTCAAAATTAATCAATCAAAAAATGACATAATTCAAAAACTCTATACATTATATTATAATTCATATATTTGTAGCCTGGCGAAGTTAATGTATTTAACGAAAGCTTGCTTTAAATTATACTTTTATTAGCATCCAATTTCCGCATCAAAACCAAAAATAATTTATACATAATAAAAGTGGATGAAAACCAAACAGTAACATATTATGTTTTGTAATAGTGTAGTTGATCATATTTGTGACTATTTCATAAAATTATAACCCATTTTTTATGTAAAAACTTGCTTCATTAAAAAGATTTGTTTTTTTTATAACATTTTTTACATGCGGACTGAAGTTGGAATTTATAGTTACGCAAGCGCCGGGTTCTAGACTTTAAGATCGACAATTTAATATGTAACTTATAGTTTTGCTACCGCGCCGGTGTTACAACCGTTTAAATAGAGTGCATGGCTCGTGGCCTAATCTCATAGAAAGCAAAGTCCAAGGCAATTTCATATACACAGGATCAACAGTATTGATCCTGTGTATATGAAATTGCCTACTTTTCATTTTTTCCACGAAATTGATTCTGGAAATTTTTTATGTGTCATGTACACCTGGTTTGTGATTTAGTGATACATATTTTCAGTGTATCCTAACTAGATAAACCATTGAGAAGATGAAATTGATATCTATAGCAATTATAAGTAAACCTAGTGTTTCTCTCATTCAGTTAAAAAATATTTTACTCTGTACCTATTGTTTGATTCAAAGGTACATTGAATGAAAAAAATGCAGCTTTCAGGAGAAGCAAAAAATTAAGCTTTTGATTAATTTTTTATGGTGCATATTCAATTTTTGTTAATAATACTCTTAGTGATTTTATGATAACTTAATTCGGCAATTATGTTTGATGGGTCTCCCATCCGCGTAATGCACCGCAACGCGTTTATCCTTCCAACTTTAGTTAACTATTTAAACCATCCCCGGCTTGTCTTTAGCTTATGGGCACACGCTAAAAATTAAAAATCATACATTATTTGAAAGCTCTTATAACATTAAGAACAGCGGTGCATATTATATTTTGGTGGCTCTTTTCTTTCAGGTGTTATAGCCCTTCAAAGTGCCACAAAATGCCTAAAAGAAATCGTTCATAAAGCGCTTCAAAAGCGATATTACTCACCAAAAATGAGTTATACCATAACTGTAATCTACAGAAATTTGTTATAAAACATTAAAGTTTAATAAATAATGTTTTTTCATGGTTTATTTAATAAAGAACTGTAACTGTCAAATAAATTGTAATCAATTTTATGACGGCCTGATATTTACTAACTGTTATTCAGTAACTGTTATACGTAATTTTGACAGTTACTGAATAACGGGTATATTAAAATTGTTAACAACTGATTTGACAGTTACAGTCCTTTATTACATAAACCATGTAAAAACATAATTTATTAAAATTTAATGGCCGACGCCGTATCGATGTGGGTTAAAGTACATAGTCGGTGATAAGCCTATACGGCAGAAATAGGCAGACTATAAATAAGTATATTATAATGTCTATAGATTCAGTTATGGTATAAATCATTTTTGGTGAAGAATATCGTTTTTAAAACATTTTATTAATGATTTCTTTTATTAATGTTGGGGCATTTTGAAGGGGTATAATTTCTGAAGAAATAAAGCCACCAAGATATGATATGCACCACTGTTTTTGATGTTGTAAGAGCTTTCAAATAAGGTATGAGTTTTAATTTTCGGCATGTGCCCATAAGCCAATGACAAGCCCCACTCCCATTGTCCTTATTCAGTTAGATGCGGTTCTCATAATTCTGTGCAGAAATGAACCTTGATTAATAAACAACTATAAAAATTTCATATACGTTGGAGGTTACTCACTTAATTTGCATTAACTATATACATTAAATATTTAATATTTGTGCTGTTATGGAGATATTATTTTTAAAAGTTGCTTAATCTTGTTTCTGACTATAAATATTTGCTAATATAACCTAGTGTGCCTAATTTGATTTTCTACTCTTTACATAATCTCTATTACATTTTATAAATATATCTATTATTCATTAGATAAAAAATACATCATTGCTTCATTCATCCATAATGTCCATTACTGCATATATTTTAAATTTGTATTTATTTTTATCTTTCTGACAAATTATGACAATTACTTATTAAAAATTGCAAGATATAATATTGTAACAATCAGGATGTATTAACCCCTTTTTTTAATAATTAGAATTAAACAAGAACTCTTTCCTAGGTACATATGATCCATTGAAACATCATCATAGTTTACATGTTCTAATAGTTTGAAAAATTGTTGGTTGAAAATACCCTGAAAGTGCAAGCATGATAAGTTAATAATTGCCTACAATTATTAAGGAAATGGGTTCAATATGGGTACTTCTCCAATAATAATGTTTTAAGGAAAAGTAAGTTTTATGATTGCTAAGTATTTCGTTGAAGAAGAATATGTTTTTCATAAAAGAAATTAAATTATATAAGAAGTTTATTAAAAAAATTTAATGTCCACTTTGGAGTAACAAATTTTCAAATTATAAATGTACTTTGATTAGATAAATTATAAGCTTGAATAAGGAATACAAAGTATATTCGAAATCTAGATAACAATCACAATCATTATATTTCATTTTTGGAGGTGGATTACTTATTTCAAGTCTGTTAAGGATAAGCGTTTCAAAAGATTCATTATTCTTCATTTTAGCTTTAAGCGCTGGGGAAGCTGGAATTAGCTTTAGTCGCTAAAGCCTAGCATGGAACAACTAAGATGAATAGGTTTTTAAAGATGTTGTTTGCTGGTTTACAAATCGAGCCCCTGTTTCTCTTTGACGGTTGAAAGTATATCGGATTCCTTTAAGTCCTTCATTGTTTCAGGTTTCATTTTTTTATCACCCACTCACTCTCCTGTCACTACAGTCCATGTATGACCCTGGCCTCTCCGTCCATTCTTCTTGCATTCAGCGCATCTCCTCCAGCTCTGTGAGTCTTCTTGGGGTCTCTATTGTTCACCTCAATAACCACGTTAATAACACCGTAGAGCTGATATACTTCTTGGCTGGTTCGCAAGCGCCACTCACCATCATTACAAAGCGCTCGGAGGATCTTTCACAGCACCTTTCTTTCCCACACCCGGAGCAGATTCTTGTCACGTTCAGTGAGCGTCCAAGTTTAGAATTAAAAGCATAGAAGCATCTGTGCACTGCGGCAATATCTCTGTACTGATCTCGTTGTTTTCAGGTACTTGAACTCTCCAACTCTCTTGTAACTTCCTTCTTCGCATTCCAAATGACTCACCGCACAGAAGCTTTCATTTTCTCTCGTGCCGACCATGTATTTTGTCTTTACGTTATTAATACTTAGCCCAAAGCGCCATCCGCCTTCACTCATGTTGCATCGCCTCTGTCAATGCTCTCAAATTTCTACTGAGAAAGACAACATCATCTGCGTAGGTTATGTATTGAAGGGATCTGGTGTAGATAGTTCCTCTTGGGCTGACCGGGATCCTCCGCATGACATGCTCCATGCAGAGATTGGAGAGGGTCGTCGAAAGTGCATCTGTCGCATCCCTAAAATTCTCTTGTTAACTGCTCTTGGATCTTGACTCTGGCCCTAATGCAATGTAATGTTTACACGCCAGACTAATAAGATTCTTTGGCATTCTCATCTCTTTCAATATCACTTGTAGATTGGACCTTCTGACCTATCATATGCCTCTTTGTAGTCAATGTATAGTTGGTACACGCTGACATTATGCTCGTAGCACTTCTCCAGAATTAGCCGTAATGACAGGATGTAGTTCAATGTTGACCAGTTGCGCCGAAAGTCACACTGGTATTCGCCTAATTCCTTCTCCGCATATGTCTCAAGCCTACTTGCCAGTATCTTCGAAAAGATCCTGTATACAACGTTCAAATGCAACGTTTATTGTACTATCAGCAACTGGAATTAAGCTGGGCTGTACATTTTTGAAGCAAGTCTTTAAGAAAGAAAAATATCCGTGGATATAGAATGGTAAGAGTTTGGGACAGCTACGTTGTTTATTCAGAAAGTTGTTTAAAATTTATATTTTGAACAGTTTTAGCAGTGGTGCTATACTTGTTAGATTTTCTTGCAACTTTTGAAATTTTCAGGTACTTACTCATCTGTTGATATGGATATGGATTCTTTTTTCATTACTTAACTGTACAGCACAAATTCACTATCACCAATGCAGTAGGAGTAATCTCCCATGGGAAAAACATACTGAATATCAAACTTTGGAAGCTTAACGTAATATTTTTATTTCAACCTCCAGCTGCATCGGGGAAGAACCTATTTTCTTTATCACGCATTTGATGAGAATATTAAATTCTATCAGTAAAGATTTAGATCATACCAAGTTTTAGATATTTTAGTATTATTGACAAAAGTTTGTCAGAAGGATTACGTAAAGAAAACATTTTTGTTTTAATGCAATCAATAAAAATAAAAATACGTTGAACTTCCATGCATTGACTGAATTGATATACGTGACATGCTCTAAAGAAAACGTACCGAAAATTTTATAATTAAATTCTCAGCTTTTAACTTGTGTTCTTGATAATTGATTCTTGTGTATGAAAGAACTCTATGAGTTAATTATGCAATTGTCTACTTAAAATTTATGAATTTTTATAGATTAAAGAGTACTGACTTTTTTATTGACATTTTATTTGAAGTTTTCAAAAATAAAATTCATTACAGATAAATTTACGTATCGGAGTCAGTAATTTGTAATAGCTTTATGTATTTTTTACGTCTTATGGACTATAATAATTTTCTATCACATAAAGTGCTTGTTCATCGGGCTGATTTTTCAAATCCGGCCTATTATAATGTTAAGCTAAATATATGGTGAATTGGTATAATCGCAATAAAACATTTATTTCGAGGTGGCAAGCATTAATTTTTTGTTTATGTGTTTGTTTAAACTTGGTTTTTGGTAGCTTACTATTTATTATAAATGATATGGCTCTAACTGCGCTCGTTAAAAGACTGACATATTTATTTAAATCGAATTATTAGGACGTCTTCTTTCCATTAGAAATAGCAAAGATAAAAACGATTGAAATATGCGAAATGCTGGAAAACGTATCAGAATAAGACCCAAAATTCTCATTAATCTCATTAACGCTAGCTTGGGTGGGACTTTTTAGCTTAATACTCGGTGGTAGCTGACGGCTCTTAGGTGTGGCCTGGAAGAAATGTCCGCCAAAATCTTAAGGAAGTGAAAAGTTTCGACCAATAAGTAGCGTTCTTTATACGTTGGAAATCTTAAAGAATAATGTTGCATTGAACTCCCGCCGAAATTCAATGATATTATAAGATGTTCAGATTTAACGTGCAAGCGAAGTCGCGCATCCTAAGTGGGTCCAAATTAGGATGCACGAGCAAGGAAACCATAGATTGCTAAATGTCTTTCTTTTTCGAACAAACGAGTAAACGGAGTTCAAGCGCTGTGTGGCCTGAGCCAGTTGTTTCTTTCTCTCTCTCCTATCTTTCTATGTACATGGTATCGACGTTCGTCCACGAAATTATCTGGGGTTATACATCGCATAAATTATATTTATTAATTATTCTTTCTTGATTTATTTGACAAGTTTCTAATGAATTAAATAGCGGATGATTGTTTAATTGTTTTATTTCATTTGTCGACTCCGTTTGGGCCGATAACAAATTTAAAGGCGACAGCCTCATCATCAGACGGTTGAATGGTAATTGATTTGTTTTGGCGTTTGGTTATAGATGTCTTCTTCTTCGAGCATTGTGGGTTTTTCTCGTCACTTTGTTGCATCGTGCTATTTCCACCGTTGCGATGTTTTGTTTACAAAACAAACAAAACAGCAAAGCATTGCAACGGCTTCGATATGTTCTTCTTCGTTCGCTGTTGGTTTCTTTCCTTACTGTGTTGCTCTGTGCTATTTCCATAGTTCCAATGTTTTGTTTATAAATAAAAAACGTCGTGGACGTGATCGCCATCCCATCATTCTGGAAGTCCTACGTTTTATTATATCTTCATAAAACAAAAGTTGAACCTGTCACCTTTTAAGTCGTCTATTAAACTCAATTAGCACAATAGTGTTTAAGATAAATTAAACAAACTCATGAACGAGCTTTTGGTGGCCCTAATTGCCACATATATAATAAAGTTTATTCAAGTGTCCTATCTTTTATAGTTCCTTAAATATATCAAAAAGTTTGTAAAATTTTAAACGTCGCGTTCTATAGCACTTACAGGGATCGCACTACTTTCATTTCGATGCATAATACAATGTACTATATGCGATCGAAATTTCAATCTTCTAATTTTTAAATTGAATCTCTCAATAAAATAATCATTTTGAACCCCTCTCAAAATTATAATGTGCACCTTCCACTGGTAACAACATTTCTTCAATTGCAAAAGCAGTTTGTATGTCTCATACAACGTAAAATAATTTTTCCTATAACTTTGCATATGAGCTATTATGTAGTTCTTACACGTATATAATATGATTGTTGAATGGCGGTTGCCATGGCGACAAGTTGCCAAATTTGCCAAAACCGAGATATTTAGGGTGGTACACTTGTTTTCAAGGTATAATTATTTCGGTGCTAAGATGTGCGAGTTTTTTAAACTCGCTTAATCCCTTAAATATTAAAGGATCTTAAATAAATTTAATCATAATCCTTCGTTAACTTTCGGAGAAAATCGACCGCAATGTTAAATTGTGAATTTACAAAAAAATCAAACAGGGTCTTTATGTAGCCTATAAAATAAAGTTAATTCGAATGTCCTATCTTTTATTGTTCCTGAGATATTTCAAAAAGTTTAACTTCAAACGCTTCATATACAATTTGGCAACATGGGACTTTCTTTATTCAACGCATAATACAACGTACTATGTGTGTGCAAAATTTCAACCTCCTACTTTGAATACGAAATATCTGAAAAAAAGAATGGCTCCTGTTCGCCATATTGGATTTATAAAAAAATGAAAAAAAAAACCGTTCTACGGATCCATAGTCTACACCTGTCTACCAAATTTCATCCAGATTGGTTCCATAGGGAAGGAGAAACTCTTGAACATACATCCGTACGTACATACAAACATTCTTTTAATTTTTTGAACAAGAAAAAATTTTTTTACAAAAAAACTTTTTATATGAAAAATTGTTCCTTATGACCCTCTATTTGAATTGCGTGTTATTGCAGTAATCTCAATAGAATAGACGTACTAAGGTGAAATAGGAAAAAATCTCAAAACATGAATCTCATATCTTTCACATACGTATATGTATTACATTCGTATATGGTATATGAAAGATAAAAACAGCAACGGTGGAAAGAGCACAAAGCCTCAAAGTGAGGAGAGAAACCGAGAAATAATGTAGAACACATCTATAAGCAAACGACAAAATAAATCAGTTACCGTCAGACGTTAAGGCTGTCTGCGCCTCGAAACTAGTCGCAAAAAATAACAAACTAGTGATTCCGGTACGTACATTTATCTATAATTAATTTATTATGGTACACGGTATAAAAACAATATTCAAGAAATAAAATTATTGGAGATCTTCAGCGTATTTACAGTCTAAACATATTTTTTTAAACGACCTTTAAAATACCCTGTGTGAATGAATCATATCATATTTGACGAGATTCATTCTTCCAATACGATCAAAAACGTCGATATTCATTCAGTTCTAGAATTTATTAGATGCCTTATAACAGAACGCATACAACAGACGTCTTCATAAAATAAAAAAAAGTATATAATATGCATACATATTAATACCTATAAATTATAGGAGATCGTTAGGTATAAATAAACATATTTCAATAAAGTGTATGTGAAATATTTATTTGTGTTTTAATGTATATACTATTCATAATACTCATAATATTTATTACCAGTTGAATTCATAATCAAAATGGATGTTTGTATATATATATATATATATATATATATATGTGTGTGTGTGTGTGGGTTGGAGACTACTAGACTTTGACATCATTTCACCGATCATCATGAAACTTGGCAGATATATACATATTTTTTCAGGGAGAAGGTTTTTATGCTATCCACATTGTTATAACTCTCCAGTAGATGGCGCTGTAGCGCATCAACTTCTACACCGTTCAACCGATCGCCATGAAAACTTATATACATACGTATTTGAGTACAAAGAATTTTTTATGGTATCCACTTTGTTGTAACTTGCCACTAGATGACGCTGCAGCACGCGGCAATTAGGACATAACGCTGGCCGCGGCAAAGCCAGGACAAATGTTGCTGGCCGCGGAAATTTGGTTAGGTCGCTGGCCGCGACAAAGCCACGGCATTTAGGCCAAAACAACGTTTGCCAGGTCCGCTAGAACTGTATATAGTACAAGTTTTGTACGGTGTCAGTGGATAACTTTCTATCGTCACTCCACAGGACTTTTAATTAATAAAAAAATGAGATAGACATTGGTTGTTATGTCCAGGAATTGAAAATGAAATATATCTACACATATAATACAGTTGCTTAAGGCTCGGGGAATTATTATTTGTTGGAAAGATTCTTATCCATTTATCGGAAGCTAACATTTTGTTCCAACCTGATGACGATAATTCTTTCTCTATTATTTGTATGGCAAGAGTAATATAATGAAATAAAAATAAGTCACTTGAATCAATTTGTTTTTCTATTATTAATTTGGTTTTTGTTTACGCACTTTGTATTTTTATAAAGTCAGCTAAGAAACAAATAATAGTTTTAAACAAATCAGAATTTTGCCATCGTTTTCGAATATAACATCAATATTAAAATTAAACAATCTTTTACTTTTGAAAGCTGAATATTGTAGCGATACTAAGGTTTTTACCTGGCTTTTTAAAATATAAATCTGGCAACCCTATTTAAAAAACACACTAGTAAATCTAAACAGGTAATCTAATTTTGCTTTATTAACTAAAAAACTCGAAGATTTCTATTAGCGTTGTGTTGTATATGTAAATGGTTTTAAGATATATCTCTTCGACTAGCTATACGCACTTTTAATTAATAATATACAAAACAATTTGACTGAATATACATGTTTGTTTCATTATAATTTCTAAGCGTATTTTGATATTCTAATTTTCCTTAGAAAAGATCTTTAAACTTTCGATAAGCATGGTTTTCCTTAAAAAATATGAATACTAAGTGCAATTTTGAATTTTAAGATTATTTTACTTTACATAATCTTTCCTTTACTTATCAACTGAACATATTAGGCTGCCAGGGGGATTTCTTTATTTCAGTAGGACAACAAGTGATAAGTACAAATTTTATTAACTATTCTTCTGTGAAATATCTGGGATTATAATAAGCTTAGTAAAATCATCCAAATATGACAGTGTCTGAAGCTAATTACAAATTTCCTACAGGCGTTAAGCGAAAGTACCTTAGAGTATGAGGGTCTCATCCTCAAAGTACTTCCTCTCCTAGTAGGTCAACGATGTATTCAAATGAATGCACAAAAAAATACATTATTTAAAAAATACTAGTAAAACATGAAATGGTTTTTCCTGTTCATACTTGAACAGAGACGAATGTGAAGGTTCTCACAGTTGATTCAAAAATTGACCGATAAAACGTTTCGGACACAGAGTGTAAGTGAAACAAATTGATTAAATATTTACATTTTATTGCACTTTTACTGTTCAATACATTTTCGATATCTAAAAATATACAACAGAAACGACCTTTCTTAGTACTTATAATTATTAAATTCTACACTAAAAACCCTATCGTAGGATAGCACAACAACGTTTGCAGCCTATTTGATTAAATAACGTCGTAATGTAGATATGAAAAAATGTGATAATTATATTCAAAATATGTTAGGAGAATCTCAAATTTTTTTGTAAATATTTACATCACACGCTAACCCCTGATAAATAAATCTAGTTATTGTATTACAGATACTACAATATACTTCATTTAAATTATAAAATTAACGTAAAGCAAAATGAAGCTGATATTCAATTTTAAAAAAAACTACACATATTAATTTTATTTCAATAGTAATCCATTTTTGATTACAGGAAGTATTTATTATGCCCAAACTGGTATCACTAGTAGAAAGAACACGTAAGGAACTAGAAACGTTATACCTCAAAAACCAATGTTCCAGTTATTCGTTTGTACTTTGAAGAAAACTGCAGACGACTATGTGTTTCCCAATAAAATTTGGTTTCATTCAAATCACTTTGAAGTAAATAGTCGCTTGTTAGAAAATGATCTCAAACTAAAAACGCCCAGAATACATTTAATATGACGTTCCATACAAAAGGAAAATTTAAATTCCATTAAAATTTTAAGATGTATAAAAAAAATGTGGAACATCCCTGTTTTAGAGGTTCGAAGAACGATGCATTCCATAATCATTAATTTGACGGAAGTCATAACAGAAATCGTGTCATGTATCAAAACTATCTAATGTCATACAGATTGGTAGAAGCAATGATTTCCTTATCTTCCACCACAGAGAGAAAAAATGCGTAAACAGCGATAACAAATGCATACAAAAGCTTTGTTTTGAAGGAATTCATTCGCTATTAAATTTTAATTACTTCTTTGCAAATACATATTGAACAACCTTCGTAAATAAACTACGATGATAATGTAAGGTAATGTAAAAATTCGTGACGTAAATAACTGTATAGGACGAATATTCCTTTAAATATTATAAATACTAGTAGGCTTGATAGTTGAGACTTGAATAACTGATTATCCGAAATAACATTGCTCCATTTAAAAATAAATTATTAAAAATTCGGTTGCAAATGAAATTATTAAAATAAACTGAATTTCTAAACGAATGATGTAATATGAATCATTCAAACCAAGATCGACCAAACAAAGTCCCAATAGCCACAAAAACAACTCAAATAAAACATATATCAATGATAACAGTAATAGGGTGTCGTAACAAACAATAGGAAAATAATAATAGTAACTGAAATGTGGTGTAGTACCAAACTGGACATTTTTATCTTAATAATCCAAAGCCCATTCATTATCTTCCAGGAAAGCATCCACTACTTCCTTCATGGCGTAATTAGGAATAAGTTGATCCTGAGTTAATTTTACTCTTGTTACTGGATCAAAGTGACCAACTCTCTGAAAGAAAACGAAACAAAAAAATGAAGGAAATTCGTCAAAAAATAGAATCGATCATCTTACACGATCGATTTGAAACAATACTTATTAAGTAATACATAAACCAAAATTCAATGTCCCCAATATCAGTGTCTCCCAATATCAATGTCCTTTCATCGTAAGTGTAATACAAACATTGCAACAATTCAATCAAATTCTCATTAATATCAGTTCTATGTGCTGGAGGAATGTAGATAAGTATAATGTACAGAGAAAGGTTGAATACAGTTGGAAGTAATTTTATAGCCAGTGATGTCTATAACTGAGCTATGTTCACGAATAGGTGAGAAGTCAATTAGAGTCTAGACCCATGTGTTTCTGATAAATAGTAAAACGCCTCCTCCATGCGGTCACAGCGATGGAGTTTATAATTTGCAGGCTAGAATTCATCATGAATTGTACACGCATATATATCATCACGTTATTGTTAGAGCAAACTAATGATTAATAAAAGCGATCTATTTTGGTATTCAATCCACGAACATTTTGATAAGTACAATTGATCTAATTTGGCATTCTTAGTTTACAGAGTTGATTTTGAAAAAGTCCTCTTCGTCATAGATTTCCAGAATTTCAGAAGCAGCAGTCTTCCTTAAGCAAATTGCACCTCTGGTAAACCATGCAAATTGATAATCAAATTGAGTCTTGATTTTACGAGCTATTGCTAATTAATCCAATGTCATTTAGGCATAGAGGGATGTCCTTCTTTCGCAGCTAGAACTGCTTTTTTAGCTTCCATGTTGGCGAATTGGAGTATTTTGGCTGAAGTATTTAGTATTTGCCTCGTATACACCTTGCTTTATGTCGCGTATTGTACTGACTGAAGTGATATAAAAAATGTGCAATAACTGTATTTGACTAAGATAATGTGCAATTTTTGTGATATATAACTTTCCAAACATCTAATTAATTGCAAAAAGAAAAGTTATAAATATTTAAACCATAACCTAGAAAATACATTTGGCGTAATATGCTTCTTTGCATGCCCCCAGCTTCTCACATACGAGTGTTGTTTGAAACGATAAATACGATCAAAACTTATAAATAAGATATCTTCTAAAGAACCCATTTTCAGGGCTCTTGTGAATTAAATAAATAAAACTCAATATTTTGTTGTATCATGTTTTTCAAGTTTTGATGATCGATTCCTATGTATGTTTGTGCGCTGTACCCAAAAATGATCTTAGCTTCTTTCAATCACGTCAGAATTTTTTTGCAAATTGCAATTTGTCAAAATGTGTTATATATCGAAAAAAATAACCACAAATATAAGATGTACTAACAGATTTAAATACATAGGAAATGCTGCCTTCTGTCGGTTTATGATGAAAAAGAAGCGTTGACACCATAAACCGGCAGATGGCAGCACTTTCGTCATTACACGTGTTGTACATCTCAGCTTAGACGTGCATCAGCAGCAGGTAGACGTAACTGTTAATATGTATCCTCCGCGATCAAAAGTGTTTGGTGTCGGCGAATATACGCTAAAAAGGAAACATACAGTGTTCGAAATGGTGCCAAGAGACTGTAAAAAGTCTGCAGATTCCTTTTACATTTGTGGTAAGATAATAGTGTCAAGACAAAAAAGACATATACATCATTCGTGCAGCAAGTGTATCTCGTGTATTTCGGTGTAAAAGTAGATCAACACAAAATTTGGGCACCCCACTATGTTTGCTATACGTGTGTTGAAGGACTGAGACTGTGGTCAAAGGGTGAACAACATTGTTTCAGATTTGGAGTTCCGATCGTCTGGTGAGAGCCATAAAATCATCGTGATGATTGTTACTTTGTTCAACCGGTGTTCATTGAATAAAGTGAAGAAACCGAACATAACGAAGTGGAGTACGAAATTCGCAATTCTGCCCCACAAACTGAACGGGACGATTTGATTCGCGACTTACTTCTAACCAAACAGGCTTCAAAATTGCTTGGGTTCACGGCTTACAGATAAGAATTTGCTCGTAGCTGGCGTTTCGTTTTCCTGATTCAGGTACAGAGAAAAAGAATTTATTCCATACTTTTCGGAAGGAGGCTTAGTATTCTGCAATGATGGACTGTTTAAGACATTCAACATTCCGTACCAAAGCACTGATTGGAGCATAGAACGCGTAGCGGATAAGCTAAACCGCGGTGTGGTTTAGCTTTTGAGAAAGTATGGTACCAAGGAGTCAGACTATATACTCAAAATCACATGACAGAAAAGACATTACATGTATGAGTTGCAGCACCTTAAGAGATGGTAAATGTTTCCAGTACAAATTTCCAGCCTTGTCAACAGCAAAACTAAAAGAGGGTGTCTTTACGGGTCCGGACATTAGAAAACTTTGCAAAGATAGAAATTTTGAAAAAGAAATGGAAGTTGCTGAAAAAGAAGCCTGGGTCGCCTTTAAGGACGTAGTAACCAAGTTTCTGGGCACCATGAAGGATCCGAATTTCAAGTCGTTGAGACTATACTGCAGAAGTACCAAAATTTTGGCTGTTCCATGAGTTTCAAGGGTGCTGTTAGTGAAGAGATGGATGAGAGATTTCATCAGGACATCAAAGAAACTTAATTGTTATTATTGTGTCTATTTCCTCCTATTTTGTGATTGAGTTTTATATAATTCATTAATGTGACATAAAAGAAATCAAAGGAAAAAACATTGTCTGGTAAATGTGGACAGAATGTTGGGTCAAATGTCTTCTATACGGTGAAGTACTAAATCGTGTTCCAATTGGATTCACAAGAATTGTAGTAATCATTCTGAGGCAGAAATTATTAATTATGGAAAAGAGAATGGAACTGTAAGGAGTGTACAATAAAATACAATATTGGTGATGAGTCTCAGTCGGATGAATCAGTTCTCGAGAGTAAAAATGATGAAATTTCGCTGAATGAGCTTAAAAATGAGTTAACAACTGTTAAAGTAGAATTATCGGCCTTAAAAGAACAATCTATATTGCTATTATCAAAATGTGCGAGATATTAATACTAAAACTTTTGAATTTTTGTAGTGAATATAATGTAGTGTGTATCACGGAATCTTGGGCAGGACAAATAGCCAGACAACCAGAAGAGAGATGGGCAAAAAGACTATTATGTTGGAGACCACACTTAACAAAACATTCAGCTGGTCGGCCCCCTAAAATATGGACAGATGACATCCGAACCATAGCTGGTAAAGATTGGATGAAGAGAGCACAAATCCGAGACGATTGGAAAATATTGAAGTGGGGCTTACATCTTGCAGTGGATGGATAACGGCTAAGAAGACTGTACCAGACATAAACTACATAAGCTCTTTATTATAAACAAATCTACACCTATTTAACAATATTAAACGTCGCACTAGAAATTCTTTATTGCACATTAACGCACTAAAAACGGTGAAAGAAGTGGAACTACTGATTATGCTTGTGACACATGCTATGCCATGTTGCCAAAATAATTATTATTCACTATTCACTCACTTGCAAATGTTCCTCAATATCTTTCTTCTCATATGTAATGCCACTAGGAGTTATCACAGGTTCTTGTAAAATTTCAAAACTGATTTTGCCGCATAAGAAGTCGGGAACATCTCGTGTCTGAAACAATACGAGGGATATTCAAGTTTTTGCAAAATAATGAAAGGAAAAAATATGTTTTGTACGTATGATTTGATTTGCTATAGATTGGTCAATCATTATTTATTGACCATATACGTGTGCTTCATTGATCAAACCTCATATTTAAATATATTTTATTGAAATACGAAAAAATATGTATAATAAAATATTAAAACAAAATATACTTTACCCGTCTTCTTTCATCGACTTTTGCAAACAGACTATTCAATTCAATGATATGTGCTTCCTGTAAAGAAACAACTACAAATATATTATCTACTAGCTAAACCCGGCCACGCTTTGCTGTGGCTCAGTCTGATATGAAATGAAACTGAGTCTGATATGAGTTCCCATATTCTCCCATTACAGCGATTTAGCCTAACAAAATTTCAAGAATATGTGTTCTCGTGTTAGCGCATTAAGTATATAAAAACACGCGCCTATTCGAATGCAAAGTTGTGTCAAAATTTCAAGAATATGTGTTCCCGTAGCCCATGTTCCCGCATTTTAATCAAAAAAACAGTCTGAGTAAATGCAACGTAGTGTCAAAATTTCAGGTCAATCGATCGAGTTGTTTCCGAGTTTTGATGCCACAAACACACGCAGGCTAAATTTTTAGATATAAAATTACCGATCAAATGATCCAATCTACACCTAACTTCACAGGATCACCCGCTTTGCAATGTTAAGGTTTTACTGAAAATTTGATCGAAATCAGTTGAGTCGTTTAGAAGCCTATTCAAAAAAATTCTATTCTACTGGTAGTATCGCCAAATACAAACGAGTGTAGAGAACTGATAAAACTTAAAAAATTTAAGTTAATTAAAAAATAAAACTTACACAGGTATCTTCAATTTGTCGTATTCTGTGTCTAGCTTCATGAGAATTCTCGCCTACATCAACCATAGCATCTTTAATTTGTTGCTCTTTATCCTCTCTTAATAATTTATTCAAATGTGATTGCAATTCAATTTCTTGCGCTATCCGCTTCTCTTCGGCAATAGTGAATCGCTTCTTCCGCGCTAACCGCAGTTGGAATGCAATATCATCGCCAAAGTTCAGTTTTTGTTCCTTTGCTAAATCCAATGCTGCAGAAAAAATCGCACTTTAGAAGAGACAAATAAATATATGACGAAATTTGTAACATCCTACAAACTCTACTAACATGATAATTGAAAAATAAAATTAATAAAATCTGTTATAGAATAATCTTTTAAATAATGCAAAAAAGTGCAATGAGAAAAACAAAACTTGGAGAAATCCTGGCAAATAAAGACGTATAGACAACCTTGTTACAACAAAAGCCCGTTATATCAAAATGTCTCTGTACCTTGGTCTACATTTTCAAGAAGAGATAAATCTAAGGCCACAAGAGAAAAGCACCTTGCCTGTCACTCTCAGAATCTTGAAATCGTTTTATGAATTTAAACTTTTTTTAGCTCTATTACTGAGATATTTGACATAATGTACATAAACATACTCCACGCATACATGTAGGATGTATTATAGCAAAAATGGGCAAATCCTAAAAAAATATACGAAGATACAATTTAAATTTAAGCTAAGAATAAAATTGAACTTGATGGCAGGTCTGTTAATGAGTAAAATGAATATGTTACTTTGACTAACCTCTTTGAAGATGTTTTATAGATTCATCAAAACTATCCAATTCCAAAAGTGCTTGTCCTAAGAAAAAATGTCCTTTTACTAATGTAGAATCCATATCTAGAGCCCTTCGACAATCAGTACTCGCCTGATTCCATTTTTGTAATTTTAAATGACATAGTGCTCTGTTTGTGAAATAATGAGCAATATTTGGATTTTTAATCTAAAAATAACCCAGAATAAATCAACAAAATTTGAATGAGACCTTTGAACTTGAATAAAAATTTATATTTAGTAACTTACAATAGCTTTGCTATATAAATTTACGGCATCGTCGTATTTATGCAAAGTAAACATCCGATTACCTTGTTCTTTTAATTCTTTATCACTTAAATTTTGAGTTGAATACGTGTGCTTATTCATCTTGAACATAACACTAGAGTTTTTATAGTTTATAATTACACTAACTTTAGTTTAAACTTATTGGAAAATTATAACGTACGCATTTATAGGGTAAACCCATTTTGCACAATATAAATAAATTGATACTAAGTTTCCGCTAATAAAATTATTTTGATGATTATGTCAATTCTATTTGTTTTATGTCATGATGTCAATTATACTTGGTGCTTTCATTAGAACTATGCTAGAGAACCAATCGGCCTACTACTCGCCTCAGAATATCTTGTGTTGTCTATCCGTTTTAATAATAAAGTTAAATCAAAGGTAATTTGTTAGTTTTAATGCATGTTTAATTTTTTTTATATTATGTAAGATATCTGATATCTGAATAACCAATATACGTACAGAACAGGTTTACCAAACTATTACAGCACCGTCGACGCTAAAAAAAATGTAATTTTAGATCAAAATTTCTAGCAATCAGTAGTAGGTCTAATAACAGATGGATTAACCGTTAGTCTGTCCATGTATATGGCTGTTTAGTATCTGTATTGTTGTAACAGAAGTAACCGAATATCTACTACATCCGTTTGCAATCTGTAACAGGTCTTACAATATATTTGACAGTTACAGTTCTTTATTAAATAAACCATGAAAAAACATTCTTTATAAAAGTTTAATGTTTTATAATCTCCTCAAGCATAGATACGTTTATATTTTTCAGTTATGGTATAAAGCGTTTTTTGTGAGTAATCTCGTTTTTAAGAGTTTTATGAATGATTTCTTTTAGGCATGTTGGGGCACTTTGAAGGGCTATAACTTCTGAACGAAAAGAGTCTCAAAGATAAGATACACAACCACTGTGTTTAATTAACGTCGAACCTCTGCATTCGACGCTGATAGGTAGATAATTTCGTCGTCATCAACCTTTATTGATTAACTCGTAAAGAGATATTTATAGTGCGTGCCAACGCTCACACACGGGACCGAAGTTTTACATCTACGCATATAGATTTGCATAATAAATTATAGTTACCTTCCTCCTATAATTACTGACCTCGTTTCGTGTGTTGCCTAGAATCGATCAACAACGCAAACCATTGTCTACGCTGGGGATCGAACCCGGGACTCTGTGGTGGAAGTCATGCATCTTATCCACATCGCTACGGCGTTGGCATATTTTTTTATATTGGTTTATTTATTAAAATTAGACATATGTGTAACAAAATATTCAATAATTTACATCACATTATTTTTAAATTAACTAATCTCTTCAGCGGCACCCAGGCCACACACACATTTTACCTCACCGACTAAACTTCTCTCACCTATTACATTAAACATTCATTGTCTATATCTAACATATATCGTCTTTTTTTAGGAACTATGCCTAAGAAAGTTCCTAAAAATTTATCTAACAACTAGAAACTAACTATATTAACAAACATTGTGCTTCATCTATATACTTTAAGTCATAATTGTTAGTGGTGATAAAGTAATTTTTATAACTATTTTAGATAATTTTTATACATTTTAAATTAATTTTAGAACAGTAATAGTACTTGTCACATCTATCCGGAATAGGTGTCGACTAATGGACCTAATTACTACATTTATTCAAGGACATCTATTACTATTAATGTGAATTACGGTTTTCATGTCTATGACTTTATGGTTAGAAACAATTTAAATTCCGCCGATTTTACGTTTTCTCTTTGTAAACAAATAAATATAAATATGAAGTTATATTTCGTTCATAATGATAGATCTTCCGTTATTTATATTTACAGAATTTTAGTGAGTAGAATAAGTTATCAGTCTGCTAACTTTGCCGTTGCAATTTTGAAAATGCTTCAGTATTGTATCTTGTGGTTAGTGGTTAGCGCATTCTTAAAAATTCTGTCGGAAACCGGGCATTAACTATACTTAGAGTTTGTGTGTCAAATTTTGTACAATGCGGTCAGTTGATGAACAATAGCTTTTTTTTTCAGTAACTAATACTAATAGTAATTTTTTATTTATCAGAATAATTTGTATATCAGGATAATTTCTTTCATTTGTCTTTTTCCTTTTATTGCATTTTCATTATATAATTTATTGAGTTATAGTATTGTATTTAATTTTCAATTGGTAATTAAGTATTGATGGTATTGGTATTAATTTTGAAATAATGAAAAATTTACATTACATTATTTCAATATTAACTAGTCTCATCACCGAGACCCAAGCCACACGCACATTTTGCCTCACCGACCAAACTTCCCACACTATTACATGAAAATTCATTGCCTATATGATATAGGCAATAAATGTTTCATACGTTAGATATAGGTTATATCTAACTTATAGCTACGTAGTTTTTAGGAACTTTGTCTAAATAAATTTGTTTCTAACATCCAGAAACTAATTATATTAAAACAAAATGTGTCCCATTTATATACTGGAAGTCATAGGTTTAAGTGTAGATCAAGATATTTTTATAAGTAGTTTAGACAATTTTACATTAATCAGCTCAATATTCAATTAGCTCATTAATTAATAAGTTGGTAATCTTTGATTAACATAGACGCACTTGCGTACAATATTGTCTTATATTGTTATATATTGTCTTATGTCGAAACAGTTATATGAGTTTGTTAATTTGCACAAAAACATTTAATTTCATTAAAAAAATTATGATATTCTAACCCAATTTGGACTTGGTAGCTGTAAATTTCTAAATAATTAAACAATTTTTTAAATAACTAACTCATAAAATAAATAATTCTTCTACAAAATTATAGATTTATAAATTTCGAATTTTTTCACATTTGCGCCTCCAAAAATTAAAACGATCTAGAGGCTGTAATTCGAAGAAGAGGCGAAATTTATTTGTCCCAATCCTTAATTTCATAATTCCTGATAGTAGCGTTAATTCGAAACAGTTATAGATTGTCTTAGAGTGTGTTAATTTGCACAAAAACATTTAATTTCTTTTTTTATGATATTCTAAGCCTTAAGCAATTTTCTAAATAACTAAGAAAACAAATAGTTCTACAAAATTATAGATTTATAAATTTTGAATTTCAGCTACTTAGCGTAATAATTGGATTTTTAGGAAAATTTAAAATGGCGGGATTCCGTCCTATAGGATGTAGAAAAAATAGTGTTTAAAAAAATGAAAAAAAATACGAACAGTAAATATTTTGGAGTCTGCAGATTTGATGAATCTGTTTAACCAGTTAAACATGCAATAAAAAGTGTGAGTTCTTGAAAAATAATCTAAGGAGGTTTAAATTGAGATGAATACACAAAATTAAGGAGGAATGGAAGAAGGAAAAACGAAAAATTAGATTAGAGAAGGAAGATATGGAAGAGATGAAGGCTGTAACAACAGTGTGCGAATTGTAGAACTATTTGAGGAAGAGGAAGAAATAAAACAAATGAAGAAAGGCAGTTTTGCAGGTCCGGATGGATTACCTGTCGATATTTAGGAGTGCATTAATGAGAAGGGTATAAATGTGGTATTTAGAGAAATGAATGAGTTATGGAGAGGTGAGGTGGAAATGCCCGAGGAATAGAAGAGGTTCTATTCTATTTCTATATATATATATTTATTTATAGTCGGCCTATTTCTGCCGTGTAAGCTTATTACCTACCGACTATTTGTTTAATGTCGAGCCTCTGCCATCGACGCTGATAGATAGGGTATCAGATAATTTCGTCTTTACCATTGGTTAACTCGTAAAGAGATCTTTATAGTGCGTGCCAACCCGCACACACTGGACTGAAGTTTTACATCTACCCTTATAGATGTGCATGATAAATTATAGTTACCTTCCTCCTATAATTACCGACCTCGTTACGTGAGTTGCCTAGATTCGATCAACAAAGCAAACCATTGTCTGCGCTGGGGATCGAACCCGGGACTCTGCGGTGGAAGTCATGCATCTTAACCACATCGCTACGACGTGGGCAATAGAAAAGGTTAGTATTGACAGAAACATGAACAGAGTAATTAAGCAAATGTATGAAGGGACTATGGGGTGAGCCAGAGAGGGTGAAAATGTTTCAGAGTGGTTTGAAGTGAAACAAGGTGTAAAACAGGGATGTCCGTTAAGTACGAATTTATTTAATTTGGAAAGATATGAACGAGATGATTGGAATAGCTAATAAATATACGAGGATACGAGGGTTGGTTGTTAATGTGAAAAAGGCTATGTGTATTGATATGTGTAGGAATTTAATGGCTGGAGGGATTTAAAAAATGGTAAAATATGAATGAAAGATGATGAATGATATGTTAGAGGGAGAGACAGACAGAGAGAGAGAGCGCGTGATAGAGAGATTGGGTGAGAGAATAGTGAAAAATGTAAATAAATGTAGAGGAATTTGCTGTTAAAGAAATGGCGGAGAAAATGAAAGACGTGGAGAAGCAAGAACGACAAGAATGTTCAAGAGTCTCTAAATGTGAAGGGATATACAAATACATTAGACCTATAGGATTGAAAGCGAAATATTTAGCAAAAGATATAAATATGGAGGATAGGATATTAACCGATAGATTTAGGCGCGGGAGTATGGAGATAGGAACAATGAGAAAAATAGTAAAGGGGGTAAGGGAGGGGGAGGTGGTGAAAAAAATTGATGAAGCTAGTTTCTTTCTCCTCTCTTCGAGGAAGAGTGAAAAGAATTAGTGTTTTGATTTTTAATTACTTATATTTGGGCGTTTAGTATTTAGATTAAGTGCACAATGTTATGTATGTAAAGTTAATGTATGCCTATCAAGGTTATTATTATTATTATTATTAATTAACGAATCTGTCAAAAGAAAACAAAAAACTGGACAACCAGTAGAAAAAATATACCATTGTTAGTGTAAATAAGTGTAAATACCTTTCTAATAATTAATTATTTAACATTCCGTTTGATCTATACATATGATTAATATTATAAATAATCAATTTACATAAATTGATTTTACTCGAAGTACGTGAACTTTCCATACTTTTTTGTACCACTTTTTACGAAACAATTGCGATTTGATAAA
The DNA here is from genome assembly GCA_009867245.2 of Adranes taylori. Lineage (NCBI taxonomy): Eukaryota > Metazoa > Arthropoda > Insecta > Coleoptera > Staphylinidae > Adranes > Adranes taylori. Next base: position 4,560 of record WYDF02270779.1, on the reverse strand, counting down.
ATCATAAAATTTGTACGTGACTTAATAAATTTAGTTTCAATTATAAAAATATAATTAATTTTTTTGTTAATAAAATTTGGCATTATATACAACACACGCGAATCATTTTGATTTTTATTAGAACAATTCATTGGAATTTTATGAAAAATACTTATTTTTCATGCGATTAACGATTTCTTAGTAAGGTAATATTTATAAATTGCAGACTATTTAATAATTTTTAATATGTTAGCACTTTATATATAAAGCGGCACTGTGCTTACTCAGGAATATTGCATAATGAATAGTCGTGCAGGTTTCTTAGTGCTTTTCGTTCTAGGGGCTCTGTACATTGGTACAATTGCCCATAGTAATTCTAAATGTAATTCGGTTGAGTTGGAAAAATTAAACAGTCTTCGAAAAGATCCGAAATGTCGTGCCATTTGCAAGATAGAATGTCCTAGGAATCCAAATCCAAGATGTCAAAACGAGTGTCCATTAAAACATACTTTTAAAATTGGAAAATGTGGTTGTTGTAATAGCTGCGAATTACCATTGAAGGTAAGTAGATTTTAATTTTCTAACGAAATTTTATTCAAATTAGAAATTATGAAAACTTATTTTTAAGTCAATATTATGTGCAAAAAAATGAGAATTAATTCTTTTTCTTGAAAATTATTTTAATACGATAATTCTGTTCTTATTACTACGATAGTAAATAAATTGTACAGCCAAATTGTAAGAAAGTAGTCATAGCCACTGTACCCAACATTCCTTTTCGCTAATGAACGATTTTTGTGTAAGCGATTGCCGCCTAAAACTAGAATCGCATTCTAAGCATTTGTATTGTTGTTTGCCAGTATGATTAAGCTTGTGTGTATTAGACTCGCATTTTAAACATTTATATGATTTTTTGTCAGTATGAATAAATTTGTGGTTGTTGAATTGCGATTACCATCCAAAATAGAATCGCATTCTAAACATTTTCATGGTTTTTTACTAGTATGAATAAGCTTGTGTGAATTTAAATTACCAATAGGAAGGGACGAGCATGCTACTCGTGGCAATCTAGACAAGTAATGTATTGCTACAGGAGAACAGATTCTTCAGGAGCTATAGTTCATTATTTGCGACTGATGCGGAAAACAGAGCCAAGAAGCACGCCTTAAGGTAAACACGAATAACAAAAGCATTGAAGGTACCCAAAGTCTTACACTCACTGAAATTGAATAGAAAAATCTTGAAATATCAGCTTGAACATCCAGCGATCGCGAGGACATCCCCCAGGAGCCAGGATGTGGACTCCTTATTCTGCTTTCATTCCGAGAAAAAAAGGGCAAGTTTGAGAGACTCTCTATAGACATATCTTGAATAAAGGATTTCCAGTTAACTTTGGATGAAAATTTCCTTTGCAGAATTAAATTCCATAGCAATGATCGGCTCTTTGATGCCTCTTTCAAATATCTGTGTATCAAATAACAGACCACGCCGCAGAGAATCTTTGAAATCGATTGATGTTTGATCCACTTGACGGCCCCATTAATGAATTAAATACCTTTTCCACAATATCTAAAATGTAGTGTCGACAAGTCACGCCCAGCAGGTCTCGCTTGAGTTTTTGATGAAGTAAAACGCAAGCACCAGCCAAATGCCCCAAAATATTGTATAAAATGACATAAAGCGTAATTGAAGCAAATTCTAGACTTCATGTGCCTGTGCCCATTGCCAATTTCGGAACACCCAGTTGTTTGATGTCGCCTTTCCCGGAAACCAGTTTGTCGACGTCAGTTCCTGAAGCCTTTTAGTATCCCAGTACACAGTTAGGGCTACTTCGGCAACAAGGATTTTTTATTTCATCTGCGATTGCTTTCAGGGTTTTAGACGAGCTCACCTAATAGATTTTTGTTTGTTCAGAGCAATCGCCTGTGGAGCTCTAACTTTAGAGATCCACAGTACAAATTTGAAATCGCAATCTGAACATTTATGAAGTTATTTACGCAAGTATGAAGTCAATGATATTTTTCCTGAAATAGATAATTGGATTTTAAACATTTGTGATGTCTCCCATGTGCTATTAAATTAAGTCTACAAAATCTTTTGTTAAAATTCTTGTAAATAATGAGAATCGCGTTCTGAACATTTATGTAGTTTCTCACCGGAATGCTTAGTCAAGTTTTAGTTACATAGGATTCTTCGATAATTGCATTCTAAACATTTGTGAGGCTTCGAGGATATATTCCATTCCATCTACAAAGTTTTGTTAACTAACTTTTCTAATACAGCCTAAACATTTTAGAAGTTCGTCGTCCGAATGTACATATATAAGCAAATCTTAAATTAGATAATATTTTTATACATGTTGGGAATCGCATTCTGAACATTTATTACGTTTCTGATGCAAATGCTTACGCAAGTGTTAATTAAATGGGATTTTTGTGCAAATAGATAATCGCATTCGAAACATTTATGTAGCCTTCCAATTTTTATGATTTTCCTGTTTTTTTCTGGCTTTCCTACTCGGGAACGCTCGACCTTTATGTTTCTTCCTCTTTCGTTTGCTGCAACATTAGATTGCTAAGAATACTTTTTTTATTTTTGATTTGAGTGGCACCCTAGTGGACAGTATTTCTGAAAGTAAAGCATTGAGTAAGTAATAAATAAAGAAATAAGAAAGGATAGAATAAACCCCCTCAACTGTTTGGCAAGTCGTACTTTAGAGAAAAGATTTTTGCCGGATATATTCAGTACTTGTGTATGGTTTCTGAGGGGAATCCCATAGTTTATTTCTTTTGATTTGATTTTATCTAATCATACATATTTTGTTTTAAAAATAAAAATGATGCGCAGATTGAGATTTTTTCATAATAAATGAGAAATAAATTCTAAATAATCTCCAGGCTGATTCTTATAAATCGTAGTTGCTCCATATACGAACTTAAAAATTACATTGATAAATAATTTGCTTCTTGCCTGATATGATTATCTGATTTAATTAAAGATACTTTACAATTAATAAAGAACAATGTGTGCTAAAGATCGTTTACAAAAAAGTGTATCATACCAAATATTTTGAAAGAAGTAGAATTTAAAAGTGGTTACGTGTAGTCATTGAGTCATCATCTGAATTAATCATCTACCTTCCATTATCTTTTTTTTTATTATCACTATTATTTGCTTTCATTATTAAATTTTTTGCTGTTTTCTTTTGATATCAGATGTATTTTACTTTTTAGGGTAGTCACAATCGCGAAGAACGTAAAGAAATTGAAACAATAAAAAAGAAAAAACTCAACAAAGACGAAGAAGATATTGATTTCAATAGTGACTCTGATAGCGGTGAGAAGATCCGAAAGTTGAAACAGAACAAAAATGATATTGAACAAGACGATAAAGAACTTATTGTTAAAGCGGATAGATCTGATGAGGATGATATTTACAGCAAATATAAAAGAAAATCGAAAAGTAATCGTGGCATCGAAAATGAGATTGAAAATAGCTTGAGTGATGGTAAACGTAGGAAAAAGGGTGGCTTTGACGAACCCTCTGATTCAAATTCAGCAAGTGAAGACGACGTTGCCATATTTGTTAAACATAAAGGAGAAAAACATGATCGAGATGATGACAGTCATTCATATTCCAGTTCATCATCCAGTTCTGAATCAGATAGCGATGAATTTGGTCGTCATAAACACCACAAGCATCATAGAGGACATGACAAGAACAAAGGAGGTAAGTTACATAAAACGCTTAGGCACGCTGGAAGGAATAGTGACGATCGCTCAGATGAAGACGCTTTTTCCGGACTTGGTGGACCTCTCAAGGCCCTGCATGGTCTTAAATCTCATACTAAACAGTTAAATGGATTTGGAAAGATTTTGAATGGAGCGGATTCTGCTTCTGATGAATATAGAGGAAAACATAAGAAACGAGGTAATGGTCTTGATATTATTAGCGGATTGAATATAAACAAGGATGCTGACAAAAACCGTAACAAGAAACAACATAAAAAGAATCTATTAGATACTGAAGATATTCCATTAGCCGATCAATTTTTATTGTAATTTTAATATTTTTTCCTAAACTACTATAAAGATTAACAAATTTATTGTATTATTGAAATTTTTCAATATATCTGTGCTTATTTAAATTTATTTAAGTACTTTTGTTTATTTATTCTTATTAAAAAAAATTTAAATCCCAAATCAGATAGAAGTATTTAAGTAGTATTTATCTTCAAACAGTAAAACGAAAATTTCAAGTAGATAGGTGGTAATTTCGAAAATTGTAATGAACAGGATTTAAAAGAATTAGCTTTTTATAAAATTGAGGCAAGGTGGACACGTGTTTCTGGCATAGGTTAGCCGGTATCAACACCCTCTCTATTACAGCTATAGTCTCAAAGTATCACTGCATCGAATTACGAGTCCGATACTTAACCAGTACGCTATAATGCCTCTTGAAAACTAATTCCTTAAACTTTTCTTTTCAACGCACATTTTATGAGAGATCTTAAGCCGTTCCAAGGCAATGAAGGGAATGGCTCCTAGGCTTAGTTGGCATTTACTTTGTGAGTGTAAGATG
>WYDF02270768.1:6668-18080 GCA_009867245.2 Adranes taylori | reverse complement strand
TTCGGGAGTCGGTCCTGGTCCATTCTCTGTACATGACCGTACCATCTGAGTTGTCCAGTTCTTATGTCATCTACGATATCGTGCTTTACTTCCATTATTTCCCTTATCCTTTCATTTCTGATCCTTTCCAATCTATCTTTCCTTTCCAAGCTCTTTTGATACCAAATTGAAACCACTAGTGCCAAATGCCATTGGTTTGGGGATTTGGGTGTATGACCATTAGCTCGGTTTGGGCCATTGGTTTGGAAACATCGGTTCCATTGTTACTTTTCAACCACCTGGTTCTGTTGAATCAGTTGGTTCTTTTGAATTCACCGTATTCTTCAATTTATGTATTCTTGGATTTAGTATAATTCTACACTTCTTCCATTAATTCTGCAATTACGCCATTTCTGCTGATTTCTTTTAAAACTTCCAGCTAGTAGTTGCAGCAACATTTCTTTAAATGATGATTTCAGTTTCTTTTCTTGTGATCCGTAAACCTTTAGATTCTTGTGGATATGTCATATTTTATGTTAGCTGTGCTCTATTTAGAAGTTTTTTTTCATTGCGTTTTGTATATTTAGCGGGTGTTTGGCCATTTTCTACTTAAACATGGCAGGTTCCTTCCGTAAAGTACATATCTTGGATTCGGGTTCTTTGACCGGGAGGCATTCAAAAGAAGGATTAATTTCGGCACATTTGAAACATATCTATTTGGCCACACATCTAAATTGCACATGTTTATATATCTGACACCTATAACATTTTTGGTCTATGTTTCGTCTTAGTGGTTACTACCAAATTGAACACCTCCTTATCATCGAGGAGATCTTTGCCTTTTTCGGAATTTTTTATGTTGTTTGCCATTTTTTTTCACTTTTGTGGGGGTCATACAGTTTTCGGTGAAGTCTTGAGCTATTTCCTTCTCTGCGACAAATTGCAATATGCCTCGTAATTCTACTTTGAATTCTTTTTCAATCTATAATTGAAATATGTTATATTCAATTTGTGTTTCATTTTGTATTAAGTCCTCTTCCCTCACGTCACGCAAGATTAGCCCCTCTTTGATTATTTTAGCTTCTTTAGTGCTATACTGTTCAGCTAGCATGTTTCTCTCATTTTTGGGTAAGTACTCTTCTTTTTCCCTTAACATTGCACGAAATGGTACCCTTGTTTTGGGCCCTTCCGAGGTTTCATCAGCTGCCTTTCATGGTTTTACAACATTTGGAATTATCATTTTGCCTTTACTCCAATTGCTTTGACACACAATTTGCTGGCACTAAATGGGTATGGATGAAACAGTGTATGTTGTGATGTACGGGAAGCAAAGCTCATATTCAAACCTTCAGCAATGCTATCAAGAATAATACGACAATTTTTGTTTCAACTACTAAAATTAACTCAACATTTATTTCTTAGTGTTCTAGAATCGAAGCACTGAAGCAATTTGGTCCTAAGTCCCTCTTTGATTATTTTGCCTTCATTTAGGGCAACGCTGATTTCCAATCTTTTTGAGCACCTGGGATGCTATTAAGGACTGATGTCAGATTAATCCATATTTCCTGATTTTTTTTTTGCTGTTATAAATTCTAACATAGTTTGCCTCTGTCTATTTGTAATTTTCATTTTAGCATAAAATCTCATTTGACCAAACTTTATGCTGTCCAATTTAGAATTATATACCAGGCCAATCAAAATTCTTATGAACAAAATGACGCGAATGATCGACAAAACGAACGATCTCAAGAATTCAGCTGGAACGCTTCTTCAATTTTTTGGAAATTGTCTTTTACTCTTAACATAATATGAGATGGTGTCCTTATTTAATGCTCTTCTGATGTTTTTTCAGGTGCATTTGAGTGTTTTAAACCATTTGGAATTATCATTTTGCCTTCACTCCAATTGCCCTGACACACAAGACACAAAATGGAAATAAAAGATGCAATACATAATGTGATGTACAGAAGCACAGTTCAAATTCAAACCTTCAGTCATGTTAACAAGGATAACACGACAATTTCCGTTTTAGTTAAGCTTTAAAGCATTAATTACTAAAATTGACTCATACCTCACAACACAAGTTGCTTTAACCAGATCGTCTGAATTGACTTAAAAAAATTATAACTTTTAGATGAGTAGCAATGGGTTTGATTTCTTTACTGTTTTAGAATCGGATCAATTAACGCAATTTGGCCCCAAGTTCTACTTTGATTATTTTACCTTCATTTAGTGCTATGCTGTTCAGCTGGGATGTTTCTCTAATTTTGGCTACTTGTCTTTTTCCCATAACATAAGACGAGCTGGGGCGCTTATTTAATGCTCTTCTGAAATTTCTTCTATTTCAGAAGAGCATTTCAGAGGGTCATTTGACGATTTAATCCATTTGGAATTATCATCTTGCATTGACTCGAATTGCCCTCACATACACTTTGCAGATACTAAATGAAAATAAAAGATTCCTGCAAAGTCTCTTGACTCTGATTTTTAACATTAGTTTTTGCATTCCTTTCTAGAGATTCCTTTCGCCACTTTACTAATTTCACATTTTAGCATTGCGATTGCATTCTCGTATTCCCGCACTTGCTTCATAATTAATTCTAGTTGTTCCTCCCTTATGTATCGAATAGCCATTGTTGGCCACAAAAACTCAGCGTCACGCTCAGTCTTCGATGTGTGGTGGTAGTCGCTTATTAGATTATTTTATAACTTATCACATCTATAGACTTTTACATGCATATCGGGTAGTAATCTTATTGACAAGGTAGCAACTAAATTAGGTCCGCACTAGCATCCTGAATTTCCCAAGAAAAACTTGTTTCTTGCTTTCAATTGAGGAATATAAGAAATTTTCTCTTGAGATTGAACCAATCTCTGCGGCCATAGGCGTATGCAACTTCTATAAGCTTGTGCTTAATCAAGTACTAGTCTGAATGCTTTGTCTCCCCTCCCCTCCCCTATGTACGCCCATGCCTGCTCCTAACAGAAATAAATTAAATGGCCCCTCCTGTCCAAGATTTAGACTTTTATATCCAGATAAATATTAGAGACTATGATTCGGTCTAACCGTATAATTTTTCCTGTATTGGAAATGCTGAAGTACTTATCCTAAGTTTGCTTCCCACCTAATGCTCTTGAAAGGCGGTGGTTCCTTATGACAATTAGCTGTGCGTTGTTATGATGCAATAACAATCCTATTATTCAGATCCTACTTGATCCTAACTCCTACATAGTTTGGTTCAGTTAACAGACTAGAAACGGTTCTTCAGAAATTTCGACTATGCAGCACTACTAACAGCAGCTACATTACGTAATATTCGATAGATAGTTGTTGAAAACTCCCACTATTTGATCGCAATAATGGGCCGTGACTAAATTTTTTCTTTTGAGCACGTTGTGCGATTTTTACTTAATGAATTGGTTTGGTAAAGAAGCTTGAGCCATTCGTCTCTTAGGCACTTGGTATCAAGTTAATAAATGCACTCAATAGCTAATGAGTGTACCCAAAATAAATAACTCACAAACAAATCAAGAACTTGATGCATTTTGAAATAAAGGTGTTAATGGATGCAGATGGCAAAATTAATGCTTTAGGACTGCCAAGAATGCATATGATACAGTAGGATGCTTGCTTGAGACAGAGACTGAGAAGATGATATGTGGCGAGTGAGGTGGAAGAGTTAATGAGGGATGTCGAGAGGCAAAAAAGGGATGAAAAAATAAGAAACAGCAGGTATAATAGTAGATACAAGTATATAAGAGTGGATGGATGCACTCTGGATGCAGTATGGCAAATAAGATAATAGTAGCTAGGTTTAGGAAGTAAAGGGAGAGGAAATAGGCACTGGATAAAAGAAGACGAGAGAATGTGAAAGATATGCGGTAAAAGTGAGAAAATATGGGATTATTGAGTAAGGGAATACGTAGGGTTGGATTGAGAGGATTTTAGCTGAGAATATGAGGTTAGTTTGGGGCATAAAGAAAGTGGGTTGAGGATAATGGAGAGGATTTAAAGGAAAATAAAGAGGAAGGAAGGATAGGATACATGATGAAATAATTATACAGCAAGATGGAGAAGCAAAGTCATTCATCCTTCTTTTAATACTAGATAGTAATTTTGGTTTGCTTTCGGTTCTTTTTTGTTGTTAATATTTATTTATTTTTATATGTTTCGATAATTTCATTTGAATAGTGGGAGCTGTACGATTAAGAAAGTATATTGTAAGTTTATGTTCAGATAAATAGCAATGCGCTTCATTTTTTTGCCCCTAACGCTATTTGGCACCTAAGTTCAATTATGTTCCCTAGTGGAACTGTCATCTTTAGACTATAATTAGTCAATTGTTTGAGAGAGATCAATTTGCTAATAGAAATTCTTGAACTTCAAAACTAATATTTCCGTCCATATGTAATACATTTACCAGGATCTTATTTGTGTTTGACTTTGTCATACCCATGGAGGGGATCAAATGTCCTAAAATCAATAAATAAATATCGTGAAAAAATCGACTACATTCTTGAAAACATGAATTGAAATGACTTACTTATTACCATAATGACTTACTAAATGACGTTACTTATACGAAAGACAAAAGAATTTTACACGCCCCGACCTTGAAGAAATGCTGAATTCAAAAATTCTTTGGAAATATCCTCATTTTCCCATGTGCTTTAATGTGTATAAAATTAGTGAGTTCCCTTTCAATACTAAAACTTTTCCATTTCAATACCATTTCAGTACTAAAAGTTATCATCAAGGTTTGGAAGTCCTTCTGATATTGACACTATATTTTCGGTGCTGTCATACTCAAGGAGAGGAACATATGCCCAAAAATCAATAAAGAAAATCTAAAAGAATCCACATTATGGAAAAAAAAAATCTAATAGCAAAGTAATACTGAAAATTCTGGAAAAAGAAATGGTCGTTACTTATGCCAAAGTCAAACAATTTTACATGCTGCCTGGAAGATTTGGAAATTTCCTCGTACCCTATCCAAAATTTTCACATGATCTTGACTCTGGCCCTAGTGTAACGTCATGTTATATACACCCGACTAATGAGCTTCTTTGGCACTCTCATATCTTGCAATATCACTTGCAGCTTATTTCTCCTTACACTATTATATGTTCTTTGTAGTCAATGTAGAGTTGGCGCATGCTGACATTATGCTCGTAGCACTTCTCCAGAATCAGCCGTACTGACAAGGATGTGGTCCAAAATTGACCTCTTGCACCGTAAACCACACTGGTATTCGCCTAATTCCTTCTCCACATATGTTTCAAGCCTCCTTGCCAGTACCTTCAAAAAGATCCTGCATGCAAAGCTCGAAAGGGAAATCCCACGATACTGCAAATCATCTAGTCATTCATTTTGTGGATGGGACACATCCCCGCTGTGTTCCAATCTTCTGGAATATCTTTGTTTTTACATACTGAACGAATGAGAGTGTACATACTGTCGCTCACCTCCTCCACACCATACTTGAAGAGCTCAGCTCGGATGTCATCCTCTCCTGACGTGCGGTTGTTGCATATAAAGAAGATTGCCTATTCACCTCTTCTTGAGCCACTTCTGGGACAACATCGTCTTTGTCAGTGATGTCCATCTGGCCATCCCTCACTTCGTCTGTTGGTTCTGGGGTTTCCTCCTCTGCAACATTCAGGTTTTCAAAATATTCTATCCATCTCTCCATTATCCCGCTCTCATCTGCGATCAAGATACCAGCGTTGCCCTTACAAAATGTTCTTTTTGGACGGAAACCTTTCTTGATTTCCCTGGTTCCTTGGAATATTGCCCTCAATACCTTCTTGGTCTGAGTCTCGTTTATCTGCTCTCTCTTTTCTTCTTTCCATTGTCCCGTCTTCCAGCTCAATTACTTCTGGTGCCAGGAGGATCTTCTCCTAGGGAGCGCTATTGAAAGCATTTTTGTTGTCGAGTGTGACTAGGCACATATATTTCTAATTTTTCGAATTCCAGTCGCTGCTTTCCCGCTAGCTTGTCTACCAACTTGAAAGCATCAATCGTACGACAGCCAAATTGGCGTTTGCTGAGCAATTTTTGTACGCTGATGTGTATTTCGAGTCTATTCAGTATCATTCATGGGGTCATATTAGATTCCCACTCTATTAGGATCATATTAGATGCCATGAGGCCATTATTGGATAAGTTTCCCCACTGTACTGAGAAAACATAGTGGACTGTACGTTGGTTATGTTGTTCTTGCTTAGTACAAGCTTCCCTTGCTTCCGGCTTGGTGATTGTTTTGCTGTCAGCATAATTTCATTGATGGCCTCCGTTAGTATTTCCGGTCTTTTCTCTGCCACTAATTTGGTTAATATCTCAGGAATATTTATATCCACTTGTCGTGGCTCTTCCTGCTTTTATAAATTCTACGCCTAAAAAGACTTCTAAAAGCCGCCAAAGTTCCAAAAAGAGAGTCTCTTGGCTGGATTTCCTTATGATTCTTAAAGTTTTCGGTTGAATATGAATTTCTTCACTCTGTTCCGAATCTCACTTTGGCATTAAGATTATTTGAACTATATATATTAATCAAATTTAATAAAACAATTGTCATTTCTTGTTTTGATGTACATGGGGGGTGATCAGTTTAATCCAGACCATGCTTCGACTCACTCTTCTGGCACCACAGTTCATGTAGGACCTTGGCCTCACCTTCAGCAACCGTCCATTCTTTCTTGGTTGCAGCGCATTTTCTCCAGCTCCGGATCTCCAGCGCTTGCACATTCTCTCATCCAAACACCTTTTCCTTCTACCCTCCGGTTGTTGGGCGAGAGTCTTCTTGAGGATTCTGTTTCCCTCTATTCTTCTAAGATGCCCCAAGTACCGTAGACGTCCCTTCTTCACCTCAGCAACCAGGTCAATATCACCGTAAAGCTGATATGCTTCTTGGTTGGTTCGAATGCATCATTCGCCATCTTCACAAATTGCTGAGGATCTTTCGCAGCACCCTTCTTTCACAAATTCAAAGCAGATTCTTGTCACGTTGAATGAGTGTCTAAGTTTCACATCCAAATAGCACCACTGGTTGCATTATGATGCGATAGGCAATGAGTTTGAGCTTTCTAGAGAGGGTTAAGGATTTCAATAGCTTATTAAAAGCATGGAAGCAACTGTTCTTTATGTCAATTCGTGCTTTTATCTCTGTACTGATCTCGTTTTTCTTAGTCACCAGGACACCTAGGTACTTGAACTCTCCCCCTCTCTCGTATCTTCCTTCTTCGCATTCCAAGTGTCTCACTGCTTAGAACCTTTCCTTTTCTCTCGTAACGACCATGTCTTTTGTCTTTTCGTTGTTAATTCTTAGCGCTTAATTCTAAGCGCTTCTTGCCTTCACTCACATGTTGCAGCGCTTCTGTCAATGATCTCGAGTTTCTACCTAGAAGGACAACATCATCCGCGAGTGCCATGTACTAAAGGGATCTGGTTTAGATAGTTTTTAGTGGGTTGAGCGGGATCCTTTGCATGACATGCTTGAGGCAGAGATTGAAGAGGGTCGTCGCACCTTCTTCTTGCAGCCCTCTTCACATCTCAAATTCCCTTGTTAACTGCCACTGGATTTTGACTCTGGCCCTAGTGTAACGTCATGTTATACACACCCGACTAATGAGCTTCTTTGGCACTCTCATATCTTGCAATATCACTTGCAGCTTATACCTCCTGACACTATTGTATGCTCTTTGTAGTCAATATAGAGTTGGCGCTTGCTGACATTATGCTCGTAGCACTTCTTCAGAATCAGCCGTAGTTACAAGGATGTGGTCCAAAATTGATCTGTTGCACCGTAACGCACACTGGTATTCGCCAAATTCCTGCTCCACATATGTTTCAAGCCTCCTTGCCAGTACCTTCGAAAAGATGTTATATGCAAAGTTCAAAAGGGAAATCCCACGATACTGCAAATCATCTAGTCATTCATTTTGTGGATGGGACAGATCACTGCTGTGTTCTAATCTTCTGGAATATCTTTGTTTTCTTATACTGAACGAATGAGAGTTTACATACTGCCGCTCACCTCCTCCACACCATACTGGAAGAGCTTACCTCGGATGTCATCCTCACCTGGCGCGCGGTTGTTGCATATAAAGAAGATTGCCTACTCCACCTCTTTTTGAGCCACTTCTGGGACAACATCGTCTTTGTCAGTGATGTCCACCTGGCCATGTCTCACTTCGTCACATGGTTCTGGGGTTTCCTCCTCTACAGAATTCAGGTTTTCAAAATATTCTATCCATCTCTCCATTATCCCGCTCTCATCTCCGATCAAATTACCAGCATTGTCCTTACAAAATGTTCTTTTTGGATGGAAACCTTTCTTGATTTCCCTGGTTCCTTGGAATATTGCCCTCAATACCTTCTTGGTCTGAATCTCGTTTATCTGCTCTATCTATTCTTTTTCCCACTGTCCCTTCTTCCATCTCAACGTCTTCTTTACCTCTCGTCTAGTTTGTTGGAAATTATCGGTGCTTGCTCTTGTTACCCTTCTCTGAAGCGTTTTCTCCTTAACTGAGGACAACTGCATGACACTCGTCCTCGTACCACTCTTTTGTCCTAGCAGGTTGCTTGAAGCCAACTATTTGCTCTGCGGAGCGCTTCAGTGCGTTTTGCTGTAGCTTTTACAGGTTTGGTCACATGCTATGGCATTGGTGGCGAATTTCGGTGTCAACAAATCGGTTTCGGTAGCCTACATAGCACATTTTTTGCGTCATTTAGATAGCTATCTCAGAAAGGTCTCTTTTGCTCACTGTAATGGATTTTGATAAGTACTTCTAAAAGTATATATTTGTTTTGGAATGCAGTATACCCCAAAAAACATTATTTTCATTAATATCACAGTAAATTTGTTGGTTACGGTTTAGCTTCCTATACACAGAAAATGCTTTTCTGAGATATTTTGATAAATGACCTCAGAAGATATATTTTTGCTGTTCTACATATCACTACGGCCGTGTCAAGCAGGGGTTCAAGTAATTGAGTGGATTTACTAATTTTCCTTTAATTTGGTTTTTTAGGGGCGCAAACTTTTGCCTGACACCTCGGCGCTAATATACCTGCATATGTCAAAAGATTTTCTACAATATTTGAATTAATACTAATGTGACTATAATTTTAAATTCTTCAACACGTAATTAGTCTGATCATCAATAATTTTTTTAATGAAATAAATTCAAAAATAACTCTAATATCAACGTTTTAAATACTTAATAAACTATGTATATAAATGGCATTGTGCTAAGAAAAGCTTATTTGTAAGAACATATTTTGTTGTTATGATTATTATCGGCTTAAGTAAACAATTTCTAACTTTTGTGAATGGGTTTTTGTTATGAACGTACTATATCCTATTAGTCACCACAGACCATTGAATTATAAAGGTAAGTTTTAGTTACAAATAAACCTATACTTATCTGGAAAATACTCGCATATTTAAAATGTTTTTTCCAGCTTTATCACATTTTTGGTCAATGAACTTGTGTTTAGTATTATTTACATATTATTATTATTTTTAGTACTTAATGACTCGTGTAATAAGGCATAAAAGTCAAATATTTATGCTGTAATTGATTCATATTGTTTAGAATTTAATTAATGTTTGTTGTGTAGAACTTTAAATATCTGAAATGTGCTTGTTTAAGTCGATTATTAGTTTGGTGGGGACATGATCTTGTAGAGGGAAGGGGGGACATTACCTCCTTGCCTCCCTAAGTCACGCGCCTGATAACTTAAAAATCAAATTTATTTTATTATAAGTTACACGTGTGCATATGGATGAAAATTTATGTGTTCCGAATGTGATTACTAATTTATAACACAGTTAAGTTTATAGCGAACAAAACTACGCAAGAACATTTCATTGTTTTAATTGTAATTGCAAAACTACAACCAAACATAGCAATTTGAGTTTTCAGTACAGAAAAGTATTTTAACTCATAACAAACGCATGCATACGACTGAAAAGCCATTTTAATGCTCTGTTTGTGATTACCAGCCCTTAAGAAAAGATGAGAAATATAGACATTCGGGCGAAACTCTAAATTAATGTTCCGTTTGTGACTATAAACCAGAACAGAGAAATGATCTGATACATAAACGAACGCATTCGAATGAAAAGCCGTTACATTGTTTGGATTGTGATTTTACTTCTGCGATCAAGATTTTTCTCAGGCGAATATCTCCAAACTCAAAATATTGACAAGTAGGCGCACTGATGTAATATACAGTACATATACGTATATCCGTACTATTTTAGACAAATTAATTAATTAAAAAATAAAACTTATGATTTAAAAACAATTGTACTCAGTATATAATAGGAAACAATACATTTTATCAATTTTATTTAGCCGTTAACGACTATGTTTTATGCGCAACGTAAAATTGTAATAATTATGAAATCGTAATTACGATAATCACGCGGGCTTATTAAAAATACAACCAAAGAGCTACGAAAATATAAATTCTAGCCGAATGTAAGTAGATAAATAATTTTTAATGGCCTTTTAAATAAGACTATTAATATTACATATCTTAGATTACTTTTGTTTATATACACTATAAAAAATTATGTACTTATATATACTACTAAATTTTATTTCCAACTGACCAATAAAATTTCGTCAAGGTAACATTAATTGATGTTTCGTTTTTGTTTTTTTTTTTAGTATGTTCTCTATTTTGTGTGTGCACTCAACTACAATACATGAGGAATTGTTTACAAGTCGGTGGTCCGACTGTTTTCTATTTCATAAAAAAGTATATTCTCCTGAATGTTTTATACAAGCACAAATGATGTCTTATTTATAGCCATTTTCATCAGACTTTATGGTACGAATTAAAACGTTAATGCAATACAAATTGCCCAAAACAATGCTATACGGAAATACTAATACAAAATTGAATTTGAAGTAGCGTATTAATTGTATCGAAATGCCGAAATCACTGAACTTTCACACGCTTTAAAAAGTTAATGTAATTCAAATTGTTCAAACTAATGCTATACCGAAACCTTAAAAGAAAATTGAATTGTAAGCGACTCGTGTCACTACACTTGGCTTTAAAACGGTAATGTAATTTAATTTGCTGAAAATAATACAACACGAATATTTTAATAGAAAATTGACTTGAAAGCGGCGTATTATTTGCATCGAAACTTCGATGTCGCTAAACTTGGCTTTCAAACTTTAATGTAAGTCAAATTGTTCAAAATAATGCTATAATGAGACTTTAAAACAAAATTGAATTGAAAGTGGCATACTAATTGCATTGTAATGTAATTTAAATTGCTAAAAATAATGCAATACCAAAACTTTAATACTAAATTGAATTGAAAGTGGTGTGTTAATTGCATCGAAACGTCGATGTCAGTGAACGTGGCTTTAAAACGTTAATGTATATCCCATTGCGCACAATAATGC
>WYDF02270757.1:0-18082 GCA_009867245.2 Adranes taylori | reverse complement strand
TGTGATGGAATCAACAAATTGCTGTGAAATTAGACTTTATTATGCTTGTACATCCATATGCACATACGCATGCATGCGTATCCGTACATAAACGACAGGGATAATTTCGTAGCGCAACTACTAAACTAATAAAGTACCCTTTTCTTTCAAGAATGTTGACTTTGTATTCCCTAATTCAATAACACCGTGACGTCTGGATTTTTAGTTATGCTTTTATGTTTTACACGTTTGACAGTCTATGAATGCGTCTTTCGCAAGAGTAGAGTTTATACTTCAATATATACGTTCTTGCCGTTTGAAACAAATTAGAACCTATCAAACTTTTTGTGATTCTATATTCTCTGTGATTAATATTATCAGAGCCTTATAATAAAATTAAAAACTTATTAACACCTTAATGTTAAAAACCTGTTTTTACGAGAAAGAGAAAGTTGATGGTAATAAGATATCATTAATCCAGACAACTTTGAAATCAATATTAGAAGATTACTTAGGTAAGTACAATTTTCGTAGAATTCTTATTTCGTTTTAATTTTGTAAATCAAGGAAGGGTGTGAAGTTGCAGAATCATATGCCTATTCCCGATATTTTTAAACTTATAGATGTATTCCATAATATCACTCAGTACATAATATCAAATCTTTCAGTAATATGTTTTTGATTATTGGGTTTCTGCAACATACGCGAAATTTTTTAATATTTTGCTTCATTATTCAGTCGATTTAGATATTTTAAAATTCTGACAAATATTTTTATTTCCTTGCTAGAACGTGTCGTGACTAATAGAACAAAATGAACAAATTCGTATGGCACCTTTAGAAAATAAAACGTCGGCGCAAATTAGCTTGATCTCACAACATATCATTAGGCCGAATGGAAACTCAGACCTTTCTATGCCTGGACCTAGTGGTAGTCAGGATCTATGCCTGGACTTCCCTCTGTGGACCACCTCTTGCGATAACTAAAAAGAGGTGGTTTTTGAATCTGGAGACCAAGGCAGGTCGGTGTAGGTTTGGGTATACGCAATATGTAGTTTTATTTCATTTGAAAACTTAGTTATTCGGTCACGCTAGAAAATAGAATATAATATGTGTTTGATTTTTGAAAAAGGATATTAAATATTGGTGAAAACGATGTAAAATAAATCAACCAGAATTTTGCGAAACACCGATTTTCTAAGAACGATTTACAGAATTTGTTACGTATGAGCGTCCACTTTGGTACCTGCTTTGAACAACGCTGCTTTAGGTACTAAAAAAGAAAGTTATTAAAAAATTCAGTATTTGAAACTGGTATATAGATATTCTTGGAACAAATTCTGTTTATTCCATATTTTGCACGTTATTTCTAGCTGAAAACTATGTATCAGAAATTACATAACTTTACCTTTTCGTTATAATAGCAAAGTTTATGCAAAATAATATTTGATATTAAGCACAACCTAAATATTTTACTTTTTTCATATTTTTCTTTGTATAGTACATATTTAGGTTTATCTATGTGCAATATTTAAATAACGCCCCTGGAATAAACATTTATTTCTATTTATTGATAGATTCAATTGTTTTTAAAAAATATTACGCTACCTTTATAAATGAGCTTAAATATTACGCGTTTTGTTTGATTGCTTAATTAGGTTAGTTAAATTATTGATTGTTTATTCCCCCGTTATGTTTTGAAAGACGAAATTATTTTCATTAAAATTTAATATTTATTAATTTTGTACTAAACTGTTTTATAAATACATTTTTGTTATTGTAAAATCGTTTCCAATATTTTATGTTTATTTGTATATCATAATAATTTGTTATAAAAATTTTAAAGTTATATATTTGTTTTGTAGTTAGATTCATATAAATGTTATTTGTCACTTTTCCTTTGGGGATGAATAGGCGAGTAGTTTGTCGGTATTACTATCAAGTATTGTATTACATTAGAATAATAATTGATTTTTTAATCAATTTTCTGTTTCATATAATTTGTAAAAAAATATGTTAAAATTTAAAATTAATTAAATATTTTGGTATTTTAATTTTCAAATTCTTCTGAATATATCACTGATATATTCATAGCTGAATGTGTTCCTGTCGTATATTCTGTTCATATTATGTTATATTATCTTGCTAATGTCGCATGAAAACTTGGTATAGGACAGCCGTACGCACGCAAACATCGCGATTAGATGGTGCGTTTGTAACCAATCGAATTCACTTCTCCTTACGTATAGGTCACGGATCACTCGGCATATGTATAAACAATAGTGGGGCAAAAAATGGAAATCTTTAATTATTTTAATGGTCGAATCTGCACCATTCCTCTTAACCTATGATCATTGTCAACATAAGAAGTCACTTCCAGAAACGATGCCTAGTACGTTTCACACAGAATATTGAACAATCAAGCAAATGTTTCTTGCACTCTATGATCATTATGGTTATCGATCCTTTAACAATCAACCCTCGTAAGAGCATTTAATCCACATGGCTTACAATCCACTAGTGGTAACAGGTCTAAAAGTGTACCGTATTTTAGATCCATGAGCTACACGCACATCCAACTCACACACAATAATTTTATGATATGAGATATTAGGATCTTCCACATGACAAGATAACTCATGATAACCACGTTGCTTATTATTGGGAAGGGAGCAGATATTGGTGAGGGAGCGAAACTTGCACAAAAGATTATTTCTAGAATCCATAAATATTAAAAGAGACAGTAACAGTAACAATATCATGTCGAATATCGCAAATTTCAAGAGAATCTACGATCATGTTCTAAGCATACGATGGTATGTAATTATAATTGATAGGAAGTTATGATATATATATATATATATATATATATTTAATTAACATGAAAATTAGTAACTTCGGGTAAAATGGTTGGAGTCGAATAAATGGTTTAATGTCATTTTATAACAAGAACAGTATGATAAAAAAACATGGGATATGAGTGATGGACCACGTAAGTCAAAATATTTCGGCAAGAAAGAAACTAAAACTAAAATAAATCAAATTAAGTACATCAATTACAGATTAGTATTAATAATTTTATAAGTGAAAAATTTGAATAATTTATTTGTTTCAATTTTGTTTTCTTGAACCAAATATAATATGGCCAGAGGAATAACTTTAATGAAAATATAACAACGTGTAAGTAACACTTGCTCCAATAATATGACTTTACCAATAACATAAGTTTAATTACAAATAGTTAAGTAACATATAGCATTCAAAGAATTTTAGGAAGAAGTAGGGTTAAGACAGCACAGAGCAATGCCATATTATTTTATATTGTATTTTTTGTCATTTTTATCCTGTAGAAGGCAATACATGTTAATAATTATTTGAGTTAATTAACTTCCAAAGCACGTATTGGACATTCAACTATCTTAAAAAACGAGACAGGACAGATGCGCATTTCCAGCATTATGTATAGCTCTCTTCAGTACCCTCTTTTCGGACTACACCCGTTGTCTAACGAATTAGGTGACTACGCCACGTCTGGCCCGCCTAAGTTATTTCTAAATTTTCTACTTACGTTTCGTTTGTATCAATTACAGAGTTCTATCTAACAGGTTGACGAAATTGACCACCCGAATGAGATGAAACAATGGTTGTTTTATACCTTTCAAGAATCGAAATGGAATTATTTTATAAGAACTTTAACAATCAAAACATCTTAATATCAACCCCCACATAGTTCATTTCTGGCGTTTAGCTTAACAACCGCTAAAGGAAATTATATAATTAGAATGTGTAATAATATTACTGTAATAGTATAACAAAATCAATTTATTGACTATTCTTAACAATAAATTTAATCTCACTGTGTATGTGAAAGAAATAACATAAAACAATAGTCTAAATGAACAAGCTTATATAATCAATTTCTATAAAATAGCATATCTTGAGCAAGTATCTGAGAATGATTATGGCAGTTTTTTAGTAGCCCACTATAGAAAGTTTGGACGATATACTATTTGCATATCATAGGTTTCTAGTTCGTCTCTAAAAGAGACAAATGCGAATAAAGCATATGTGTCCGTTCCCATGCTTCCAAAAGGGATTACGTATTCTCTACAGGAATCTGCCTATCGTGGAATAGCTATGACACGAGATTTCTTAGAATTCGTATCAGCATGTAAAAATAAATTGTTTTAGCTCTATTCAAATATTCATTTATAATTTACATGTGAATTCAATTGCATTATTTGTATATATTTAAATTTTCTTCTTATAAATTATGCAAAAATAAATCAGTTGTACTAAATAATGTTTTCCAATAATTTTCAAAACTAGATTGTTAGAGTATATTTCAGATTGACATTCATTTATATGGTAAATAACACATTTTGTAGAGATGGTTTTACATATATTTATGAATTGTAGGATACCACCACTATTCAGTTTATTTCTCAATGTCTCATTTGCTTTCTGCAAAAGTTAGGAAAATTTAACTTAAAATGCTTAAAATTGTACTAAAAAGGCCCCCATTTTGACGACTTAACTAACTGAGCCCATTTGAGTTAAAAACAATGATTGAAAGCACTTTCTAGTCATCCCTGGACTCATATAGTTTTGCATTTTGATAGCCATTTTGATATTCCTTAGATATTGAAGGCGTATGTTTTAAAAATATAAAATTATAGAAATAAATATAGTGTATTTAAACAGGTATGGCATGTAGCGCACAAAATGTATGCGCACAAAATGTCCGCATTTCGATGTACGAAAGTTATTATTCTTATTACTTTTTTAACTGAAAAGTTTTAACGAATATTCACACCTCCACATTGTCAATAACCAGTTATGTACTCAGCCTTTTGCGTTTACCACCGATTGGTGGTAAATATCTGTGATTGGCAAATTCTACATTATGAAGGAGATAGTGCTAACAATTCTTCGCTTGATTTTTACTTGATGGAAAGTGGTTTCGTTTATTAGTAATGTAGGATTCGATATTAACACTCCGAATGTTCGTTTTGATACCGAAAGGAAGCACAGTTTCGCATCGAATGATTTTACAATTATACACCCATTACATTAGATTTATTTACGATTTGAATAATAATAACAACTAAAATCGAACATTCAATATAATTGAGATGTTGTCAGAAAAAAAAACACTCAGTATAATTGGTTATAATTAGTACGCATGTGCAGATTAAAACAACTGACAAGAATGGAGTAAGGGGTTGCTTTGAAACCCCTAAAAGTTCATCGTCTGAAAGCAAAACGTTATGTGATGATATTAAGCGCTGTAAAGTATGTTTCAAAACTGATAAGGAGCGTAATAAGATTTTCTGTAAAATCTGTAAAAATTTTCTACAGGAAGACCATTTGTGTTTCATGCCTGTTGATCATGGTGAGCCGGAATTGAATGTTACACTGTTTGTTTTCTACGATTTGTAGAGCAAATAAGAAGAATCGATTGCTGAAAATGCAAAAACACATATGCCAAATCTTTGAATTTTTGCCCAGAGATGTGATAAATACATTGAAATTTCTGAAGATGAGAGGCTTTGTATGAAATGCGGAGCCCGATTTCAAAGGTAAGTGACAGATAAGTGAATTGGACGATTCATGTTGAATATGCGAAAACTGTTTAAACGAGTTCTTGTTATTGCTCATACTGGTCAGGCATAGGACTATAAGTTCTTATTACGATATGTCTTGGAAGAAACAGATATAAAACTACAACTGATTACGCGTGGAACCAAGATGTTGTTAATGGAATTGCACAATGTAAAACTGCCTGAAGCATTTGATCTTCCTGTGTATTTAAATAAGGCTACTTTCAGATTTATTCAACACAACACAGAACGAAAGTTATATTGGTCTACTACCAAGTAAAGGATTTTATGATTGTGATACCATGAGCGTAGGAGACAGAGAATTTTTTTAATGGCATGAACAGCATTAAACTGTTGAATTTAATTTTAAGACTGAATTTGTCGAGTACTGTACTAGTGATGTGAACATATTAACGGCTACTTGCTTAAAGTTTAGACAAATGTTTTTAACTGAATGTAATGTTTGTCCTTTCACTGAAATATGCACGATTTCATCAGCATGTAATAAAGTATACAGACGAAATTATTTAAAGGCAGATAATATAGGTATAATATCGCGAAATGGATACCGGTGGTGTGATAATCAATAAAAGGTTGCAATTAGATGGCTGATTTACAAGGAATATAATAGAAATATAAAACTCACCATGGAGCGAAAGGGAAAGAAATAAAACTTGTTGGAATACGAGTTGATGGTTATTGTGCAGAAACGAATCAATTATCTCAATTTATGGGATGTTTCTACCATGGTTGTATTCAATGCTATAGCATGAACATAGACAAACTCATATACCAGGATTCTTCAGATACTTTTGATTCATTATTTGAGTGTTTGAAAGCAAAAACGCCTCGACTTCAAAATCTTGGTTATGAAGTGATTGGTTGAAGGTTGAGAATGTACTTTTACAAATTTTATTAAACAACCCTGAACTAACAAAAACTTTAGAACGCCATCCGTTGCTATTGAATACACCGATAGTATCACGAGATGTTTTCTATGGGGGCCGATGTGCTAATACAAAACTTATTATATGGTAAAACCCGGAGAAAAAATTAAATATATAGATATTTGTTCATTATATCCGTGGGTGTGTAAGACTAGTAAATTTTCAGTCAGTCATCGACAAGTATTGATAGGAGCCGACTGTCTGAATCTAGACTTACAACAGACAGATGGACTAAAAATGCAAAATTCTTCCACCTGATACGCTGTATTCTATATTATCAGTAAAAATGAAAGATAGACTTATGTTTGTTCTTTGTTGAACTTGCGGTAAAGAAATGTCAAATAATAATTGTACACATAACGATGAGGATAGGGCGTTTTAATCGACGTGGGTGATTGACGAAGTCAATAAGGCAGTGACGCTTGGATATAAGGTGTTATGTGAAATATATGAGTTACGGAAGTATGATATGCGTTATGATAAAGAGTATGGTGTAGATGGTTTATTCACTGAAATGGTGAAATTTATTAAAGTCAAGAACAAGCGTCTGGTGGGCCTAGTTGTTGTACGACTGATACCGCACACCATCAGAACATTGAAGATGTTAGAAGCGCAGAGAATGGTCAATTGGAACCTCCTGAAATTGTAAACAACTCTGGTCTTAGGTCTTTAGCTATACTCATTCTGAATTGATTCTGGGGTAAACTCGCGCGGAGATAGAATCAGCCTAAAGTAGCTTTTATAAACCTACCACAAGTACACTTTAAACTGCTTGTTAGCCCTGTATTAAACATCAATAGCATTGTAACGTGGAGATTTGTCCACGTTCCTGTTTAGTATGAGGTAAAAGGATTGAGCATTAAGTACTCAAAAATAAGATGACCACGTTAAAATTATTAGATACCACAAAAGGTTTAGCATTGTAAATAAAATTTTACATAAGCGGACAGTCATCGGATAACTCACTATAGATCTAGTTTATGATCAACATACAGAGGTAAGTATTAGTTATTACCCTCTTGATTATACCCTCTTGAGTAAACCCTATTCCCTATGATTATGCACTATGGTCCCCGCAGATTTTACTAGCATAAATCTACCACCCATCTTCGTTTATGCGAACCTCCACTTATTCTTTCATCAACAAAATAATGCAATTTTAATGGTTAGAAATCTCATCAAAGAATTTTTTTCTATTGGTTGACATTCCAACGCACCTAAAATTCTCTGGCAGAAGTTTCCTTCAAGCCACGCCCACGTGACGCCGGCTACTACGAAAGTTGCCGAAGGCCAGTCGTGCAGCAGAAGTTGCTTCTTCTCAGCTAATTTCGCATAGAAGGACCTACTGAAGCCAGCATTCTCCAGACGCTCATGTTTGGTCATGTTCTGATAATTTATGAGTGAGGATCTCGCACATCTCTATCAGCAATAACTTTTCATTAATTGACCAAACTTATTCTTGGAGAGTGAGCTAATTAGCATTTTTGAATGGGACTGGCATCTAAGTTAGCACCACCAACAAATAACTTATTATTTTATTTCAATTTAAATTAAATTTAGGTATATAAATATACTACATTGACTGATGTCCTGCCGGATCTCATTCTCTCGTCTCTCACTTCTTATTTCGTTCTCTCACATCAATGTTTCATAACCCTTTCTTGACAAACTACTTCATCAATAAGAAAGCAGAGGAAACCAAAGTCAGTGAAATAAAGAGATTAACCATCCAACGAACGAAGCCAACGAGGATGGCGGAGGTAGACCTCCATTAACTTCTAAAGATTATCACTGCCACTTGTTCCACTATTACGGCGACAACGAATAGATCTTACATACAAAGCAAATTCCTTTTCTTCCTTCACCAATTACATCGTATCTTCACAATATATCTGACACCATATTCGACGACGGCCTGGATAAGGAATCGGAAAGCCAAAATCCAATCAGTAGAACAAATTAATGTCATAAAACCAATTATCTTTAGTTCTATGATTTTTCTTGTTATTTTGTTAATTGTATCATCCTAATAACTGTTTAAATTATAAGTAGAAGCTATAATATTACCAATAAATACAAATCCCGAAGCAAGACATACATATGAAGTTATAAATATTAGATATTAGAGAAACAAATTATTTAACCATGTAATTGCGTACATCATTTATATATTTGAGATGTTATTATAATAATTAAGATCAGCGAATTTCTGAATTAACTCAACTCACGCAATAAGCATTCTATATTGCCAATGTCTTTACTTAGATACCATTGCTAGGACGGTTTTCCCGGTTAATTTAAATATTGACTTAAATGAAGCTCAGCCTGTTCACAATTGATTACCTTAATAATGGAATGAACATTGTTGCTGGTAGTATTTATTTCGCATATTTACTACCAACAACCAACTAATTTTATTATTTTCAATCGAAAATACTTTTCATTTTATAAGGAAATAACCATTTTTCGAAAGCGTATTGTAAATCGTACTTGTTTTATACAATATATAACGTCGTTTTCTCGATACTCCCCATAGCATACGCATGTATAGAGGATTTTGTATCGCCCGAAAATCTGTTGATGTCACCAAGTGCTTTACGGCTATACTATGCCGTGATTTATTTTGCGTATGTGTACGGGATAGCTTATTAACGAGAGGCTAAGCATGCTAGGCCCGTAAACCCCGTTAGTCCTCTTTTACAATAAAACGAAATAGTAAACTACAGTTTGTTCATCACGAGAAAATGATAATATAAGAATAGCAATTCTAATAAATTAAGAAACCAAATAATCTGATTGAATTGATTGACAGTAAGTTCTTTTCGCAAAAACGATTAGGTCATTCTGTGTAATTTCAAGATTTTATCATAAAAAATTTTAAATGCTTTGAACGTGTATAAGTTAATTTTAAAGTAAATATTAAGAATATTTAAAGTTACTATTTAATTCTTACCAACAATTTTTGGAATACCAACTAAACCTATTAAGGACAAATTAAGATCGCTTAACAATGTCACCAGGAGCTAACCTGATTTACACACTCCGATGATGCTTTAGAGAGTGTCACTCAAAAATTCTACATCACACTACTAACTTACATTAGGCCACTGATACACCACATAGCTCTTCTGTGGACATTTCCTAATGCGCAAGGACACAGGCTTACAACGAAGAATACTTCGGGCTCATTTCCGAGCTCACTTTTATGTGAACACTGCTTTGACGAGCCCATCATAAAATATTCTCAAAACTCTTCAGTTCAAATATCCGACTCACATAAAACAACCCAATAGCCCACCAACCTTTTCGTTCCGATTTAAACGCCAGTCACCAATGCAACAAACTGTCACGTGACACTTCCGTCATCCACCACCTCGAATTATCTAAACAATGCAGGAACCCCCTGAGGATCTTCTAAACATCCTTGAATCAATCCCACTGTCCCTAAGATGATTCCTACGCATGTACTATAAAAAATAAAAACAAAATAAACAATCCAGTCCCCTGAACTGGATATAATTCTAAGTGGAGTTTTAGTGCGGTATAAATCCCACACTGTTTGGTGCACAAAATTCGGATTGTTCAGTCTACTTATGATCTACAATTAGTTTACTGCTTTCTTGATCATATTCTTCCAATTTGCTTGCTAAGTCAGTGAACTTTAATGCCCATATTTCTTTAGATTTTAGATCGATAAAATTAGCCCGATCTAAGTTACCGTAGGAAATATCAAAAATCTAAAGACTTCTACATTGCGTGATATCGGTTCTGTCAAAAATTACAATACATATTTGTTATTTCTGATTTTTTGGAACCTTTTGCGAAAGAAATTCCGCATTTTAGTACAACAATATTAAAAATCTAATGGAACGTCAGATTCTTCAAAAATCTGAAATGCAAAAAGTTACCCCGTTGTAGGTCGGAAGCAATTAAAAGCAATTTTTGCTTGCAACTAGAAAATACTTCCAGCATAAAAACGGCAATATTTCTTCTTTCTTGAAGTTTCAAATGTACTAATATGTACTAATTGTACTAATATGTCTACTAAAAAGTAAGACCGGGCAGCCAATTTTTATCGGATAATATGGGATGATTAATACTCTTGTCCGCCGTCAAAGTCTTTATTGCATCGATACATTTTGAGAATTGTTCCAAAGCGTCGCTTCGTGACACCCATCTTACTCTACTACGAATTAAAAGATAGGAATTTTGATTCTGTATTTCATGTAATAATTCTTGAAATTATCGGTGATACAAGCTTCTTTCCGTTATTGTGCTTATTATTTTAATAGCGAATTGCATTACATGACAAATGTCATTAAGCAAGGATTATACCCATAATGCCTCTTCGTGAAAAATGCAATGAAATATTCAATCAATTAACGATTTCAATAAGCAATTCTCAGTAGGTCATTAATTCAATGACTAAACCTCTAATGTAATATAAATTTACTCATTCAATTCTTAAAACAAATATAATATACCAGTTACTAAATCAATTTAGTAATAATTAAATACCAAATAATAGTAATATTAATAGAAATTCATATAATAAAGATTTAGTACGTTTTAAAATAAAAACCAAATCCCGATAACAAGATCAAGACATGCCGGCCTGAGAAATATGTAATCGTCAAAAACAGCAGATCTGCATTGAAAAACATACATTTATACACACGAAAATTCCTCACGTGTTTATTCTTAGAGGATAAACACGCAGTTAGAACATACGCCGAAAGCTATTGGCATCCTTCATGGTGCAAATATATGAGTATATTCTTCACAGGTATCGCACTTCAATATTTGTAACGAAATTTGTTTTTCTTATTAGATTAAGTTTGACGGCTTAACATATTTCCTCTGCAGAGGCGATTATTGTTATCTTTTCACTGATTGTACCACTTATTTTTAATAAAGTTACAGTTTGGTGCTTTCAACAAATTTGCTTGGATCTTAGTTCAACGTTCTTTTAGTATGCGTTTTCAATGAATACTTCAAATATTTTTGTGCAGTAGGACTACTACTACCACCGATTACACGTTCCACTATTTATGCTTTCATCAACAAAATAGAGCAATTTTGATCTTTAAATTTCTTAACCAGGAAGAATCAGGAATCAGGAAGAAATCTTAATCAGAAGGAAATCTTTGATTGGTGGAAGTCTTAGATTACCTAAAATTTTCTAGTATAAACTTCCTACAGGCCATGCCTAAACGATGCTGGCTACTCCGAGAGTTACCACGGCTCAGCGGCCTCTCAGAAGCAGCTTCTTCAAGAAAATTCGCATAAAAGGAGCCGATAAATCTAGTGTGGGTCAGACGCTTTTGGGTCTTACAATAGCTGTTGACGAGTGAGTAAATTGGAACGCTTCGCTACATCAAATGATCAAAACTTATTCCTATAGGCCGAGCAATAAAATCGTAATTCGGAATCTCATTTTGGTTTTACTATGCGTTACTTTTATTTAAAACTTTACACAATCAACTTAAATCAATAGATTATTCTATTCATAATTTTCTGCTGAATATTTCGTTCGCTTAACATAATCTAATCTTCAATTCTTTTCTTATATCAATCTTGCGTAACCCTTCCTTGACAAGTACTTCGTCAACAAGAGAGCACGAAGATCAACACCAATGGAAGAGGGAAGCCAACCACTCCACACACTGATTCAACGAAGATGTCAGAGATACAACTCTTGAGGCACAAGAAGAGTATCATCGACGTTTGTTCCGTTATTACTTCGGCGAAAGCGAATAAATCCGACATCATCAAAATTCATTTTCTACGTCATAAAATTTCATCGCATCTTCAATCATACATTTCACAACATTTCCTTGCATCTTTGTCATGTCCACTGGCTGGATCAACTTACAATATCTGTGTTAAACATTCAACATCACAATCTACCGACGTTCTGGAGATGCTGACAAAAAATCAAAAATCCAATCAAAAGATAAACTAATATCACGTATTCCATTATCTTTATTTCAATATATTTACTTATTATTTTGCTAATGGTAAATGGTAAGGAACATCCTAATAATTTTTGCATTATATTTAGCTTCACAACATATTGTTAGCTAATTAAAATTGCGTATAGAAGCATATATTTGAAGTTATAATTTTTAGAGAAAAATGAAAAATAAACCAAACTATTTCAAGATGTAGCCTATCTGTGTTTATCACATATGAAATTAAGTAGGTACATTATTATATTAATTAAGAACAGCTAATTCTAATCCAATATAACTCCGTAACCGGTCATAGAATAGCTTTCTAAAACTCTAGAATAATAGCCACTGAAACCCAGTAAACCAAAAGAATTACTAGAGATGCCATAGAAATCGAAAAACGTCTGAATACGATGAATAAACGAAATGACAACGAAAACATTTCTAGCTCTTGGAAACTTGTATTACATCCATACCGTGAAAATAAACAACAAATAATTCACAGCAACAACAACCCAGACAAAAATGCATCTGTGGTACGACCACCATCAACAACATATGTAGACAAAATTAG
The DNA here is from genome assembly GCA_009867245.2 of Adranes taylori. Classification (NCBI taxonomy): domain Eukaryota; kingdom Metazoa; phylum Arthropoda; class Insecta; order Coleoptera; family Staphylinidae; genus Adranes; species Adranes taylori. Next base: position 5,026 of record WYDF02270757.1, on the reverse strand, counting down.
CATCCGTCATCGTATCAGATGCGGCAACTGCTGACGTAGAAAGGAAAATAACAAGGTCGTATGCGAAACGCGTAACACGATAAGTTTTCAGAATTTCTCTAAGCCTGGACAATGCCAGATGTGACTTTGGTAAAATTTTGGCACACGAAAATGCCGACCACGCGAGCTATAACACTGAAGGCAAACAACTACTCATCAGATTATACTCGCAGTGAGTAGTTTGGATTTTAAAATTATTGATTAAAAGGGCCACATTTATATACCGAAAATGGCTCGCCAGTCATATGTTCCCAAGCCCTGCTCTAGAAGGCAATCTCGAAAACAATCGCAGTAATTTGAATAATTCCACTCCAATTCCCAGTTTTTCCAGATATTTCTCTCTCTACAACCACAAAGCACAAACATTTTCAAAGCCACAAACACCGGCCTTTTTAATGACACTTTGACTCCATACCCTTCAAACTTTTACATTTTCTCTTCTACTCTACATCACATACTGCTATTATACGACCCAACCACAAATTCAAGAAAATTACAGTAACTACGCCAAATCGACGCTAAGAACTATATAAAGAATTGCGTTAAAAGAAAGCCGATTATGGACCCTGGGACTCTTTAAGGACTTTACTACGTGGCCAGAAAATTAGAGAGATTTTTTTGCACAAAGTATTTTACTTCAACACACCAACTGCACTGCAAATAAACATCTAAATCTCTCCGAATATGATTTTATATATTATAATAAAGCATGTTACTTAAAGAATAAAAGTTAAGTAATGCTTCGATAAATTAAGTACTGCTTCATAATAAATAAATAAGAATTATTATTCAATTCGTATTTAAAAAGATTAAATATATAAACAAATATTGTTACTGCTATCGCTGAAAGTAAGACGTATTTTCTTTTATAAAATAAATACATAGCTCAGCGTACGTTAGGTAGAGTAGGAAAATCATGTCTAACGCCTATATAATAATATTAGCATGCTATTACACGCATCGCAATGAATGCTTGATCCAGCGTTGAGTGAAGCATGCGTGCACATATGTGTACGGTAAGTGCGTGGTGTGTGCGTGTGTTGCGTTTCACTGCTGGGTAATGGGAGATGACGCATTATTGCTTATTATAATATTTACACACATTATAATGCTTATTATTATGCTTGCTTATAATGCTTATAATAATATTTACAGTATGTCCACACATAGGAGCGTGCATACGTAGTACACTGCTGGTTTAGTTCACTAACCCAGCAACTATTGCACACATATTATACACCAACATAAGGATTTGCGTAAACTGCCATTGCTACACTGAAGTTTTCCTGATTTGGGTTTCCGAACAAGACATCAAGCAACAAGGCAAGCTCCAGCACCCGCTGGCAACTACAGCAGCACAAGCAACAGTTCAGCGACAGTCGCCAGCGAATTTAACGCGTTTGGTAGGCGATTTTATATATCATATACTGCTTTGCTGAGATGTATGTCTACAACATAGCTTTGCTTCTCTTCCTACCGGCGTTAAACGTCTGTAGTATTCCTTTTCACATCACCCACAGGACGTATAGTTTAAACTGTGTACCTCAGAGTTAGTTTTAGTCACTCGATGACAGTAACTCCGGTGCGCTTCGTGGTGTTACGCATCATAATAGACACCTAGGATATCTACCTTTTCCGTTATTCATATCGTTTATTTAGATTTACCCCTCGCCCTCCCGTTGTATTATTAACTATTAGTACATGTTTTTCGCCTTACTACTGTTTTATTATTTTATCACCGCACATTTGTAATGATTTAATTGAATAGTTTTTATTTTGTTTTGCAATTACTATTAAGATACATTTCTGATGTTTTATTTGCACCGCTTAAGTTTTAATAGAATCACTATTGTTTATTTGCTAGCCGCCATTGTTGTTTCATTCGTTTAATATGACTTTGTGATTTATGCATTTGTTTATTTTTGAAGTTTAATTCCGCATATATATATTTCTTTCTTTGCTTATATTGTGTAGAAGACCAATAGACGTTACTTTGTTAAATCATTAGTACTGTTTCATTAATTAGCAGTTAGAATCATCTACAGCTGCCCACAAGAACACGTACCACTGGACTACTCACATACTCATAACTACCCGTGTTCTTAGCAGTCCACTGAAGATCGGCGGAAGAATCAGAACGGTTACAAGGTGCGGTCTCACGTAAAACTGATCTGGCACCCGAGAAAACACATTCCCGAAGGTTATTATATTCTGTAATTATATATATCTTTTGTGCCATCTGTGACTAGGACTCTAGGACTCTCCCTTAGCAGCGTCGTGAGCGAAAGTCACAATATGGAAAAGAAGCATTGCAATTCGAGATCACTAAGTTCAGCACGACTTTCAACGCGGAAAATGACTATATCTCACTCTAACAGAATTAAATAAGGAGTCAAATGTAGCATGTAATCTAATTCAGTGAAATGTAATCTAATTTAGCCAAATGTAGCATCATATAGCCTAATAAATCTATTTGTCTATTTTTGAGTTTAGAGATTATTTTACATAATATATTCTATAATTATTTAGTTGCAAAACTAATTACAAATTTGATGAACGTTTTCGTAAGATAAACTATAGTATGGTACAAAGAGAGTTAGAGAATGTTGGTTATTTTAGAAAATCTGCTTGGGTTGTTCAACGTTATAGCTTCTTTTCGGTGCAAGAGATTAAGAACAGTTCTTGTTTTTGTTGCGACTATTTTACTATATAATACTCCAAAAGCTATTAGCAACAGTGGGGATAGTTGATAATTTTGAAATAGCAAGGGAGTTACTTAAAGAGCGTTATTAAAACAAACATCTTTTAATAAATAATCACATTAAAGGGTTATTTGATATGAGCAATATTACTAAAGTATCTCATACTCAATTGAGACATTTAGTGGATACTGTTTCACTATTTCAGCCACTTGAGATCTTAACAGATGCTAGGGCAACCTACAGAATCCTAGGATACAATTCTCATGTTGTCAACAAAATTAGATTTTCATACACGTGGTGAGTGGGAGTCTGAAATAACAAAATTAGCGCATCAGAGCAACGAAAATTTAGTGAGTTTAAAATCTATTAATTCAAAAATGTAATTTATTATAATCCATAGAAAAATGTAGAGAGGTGCAAAAACAAAAGCAGCTAAGGTAGGTCACGTACAATCATTTATTTTTTGAAATGAATCTGAAGCTTGTACTATGTGTAGCCTCCCTCATACATTGTACAAATGTGACAAATTCCATAAGTTCAGTGCGAAAGATATAATTGAGTATATAAAAAGGCATGCACGGTGTTTTAATTGTTTATCAAAGGGAGATAAATCGCTAGTGCGTAAGAGTAGCAATTGTCGCAATTGTTCGAAGAAGCATCATAGCCTTCTTCATATCTAAAATTCGAAACACTCACAAGGTCAAAATACCTTGACTATTTCAGAAGACACGAGTGATTTTGAAAGCACCGTAGTCACAGATGTGATTTATCATGTTGCAGAAAGAAGTAGTTCCTCTACTTGTGTGTTATTGTGGTCTACAGTGATTGTCAACATGTTTGTTTGCAAGGGTAATGAACATCTAGTAAGAGCGTTATTAATTGCGGATCACAGTCTAATTTTATTACTGATATCGTAGTTGCGCTAAGTTAGAGGTGGACAAAGGTTTGCAAGAAAGACTTTGCAGGAAATTATAAATGAAAGGAAATTTGTAGTGAAAACCTAAATAATATAATATAAGTAATTTTAAAAATAGAAAATAACTTAGTTCAATATTCAAGGATGAATATTGTCACCAGTATCTCCATTTAAGATACCGGGATTTGAGATTATATTTAAAGAAATATTGAACTGAAACATAAAGAGAAAAAACAATTATATTCATTCTTTTTGACGTTTGTGAATAAGAGGGATGGGGGGCTCAATATTCACAAATTATAAAGGTGTACCAGATCCATTCTCATCATTCTTAAACTGTATAATTCAAATTATTCTTAAATATATCTTTAAGGAGTAAATTTTAGAATTCTTTCTGTAGGTATCGCTTACTACACACAGTTAAACTTGGTCTAATTCTGACGTGGAAGGAGTCTTGCAACGATCGATGTCCCCCTAGTTGCTTCAGCAAACATAAAAAATTTGATTATGAATCAATACATCAATTCAGTCTCTATTAATTAAAAAGTAATTTTGTAATACTGAGTGATTGAATAAAATGTTTAATTTCTATATTGACTTTTTTAATAATTTTGATACACTATCAGTCGTTCACTACTCCTCCACCACATGAGTCAACGGCCCAGTTGGCTAAAGATAAAATGGATTCTTCATGTTTATTTTAAATTATTTCTAATGAATTTGTTGCATGATTTAAAATAATTTGTAATTACAATTATATATACACATACATATAATTGGGATGAACTCCGATTACTTGACTGGCCGAGTCAGGTGGACCACGCTCTTCCTTAGGTAGTCATACTTAACTACTTTTGCCATTGTTGTTAATATAGAGTTTTCCTGTTACTCTACTTATATTTCCATCAGTGCATATTGACGACACTCGTAAAGCTTATTGATTCGGAATAACATTTTGCAATGATATTAGAGTAAAGCCCCCGTTCCCTGGCTCTGTAATTCTCTCGGATTCCATCTCATTGAATGACACCTTTTACATTAAAAAGAAAAATCAAGAAATTCATTAGTTGTGTCTTTTACATATTCATTTAACATATTCATTTGCATGAACGCTATTACTAGCTGCTGTAATCATAGTAATTTCAAAAGTAATAAAGAAAATCACGTGAGATTTTAAAAAGATTAAGCATTGCAAATGTTTTAAAACATTAAACAAAATTAAAAAATAATTAAAATGGATGTAAAAGTGTAAAAGTTTATTTGTTGATATTTTATTCTCAAAATTAGTTAATTATTTTTATAATTTTGTATAATGTTTAAAAAAAAATTGGCATCATAATGTTTAATCTTTATAAAATCTATAATATAT
>WYDF02270746.1:0-18083 GCA_009867245.2 Adranes taylori | reverse complement strand
AAGAGCATTTGGCACCAAGTATTTTGACCTGAGGATGTTCAGTACAAGCTTTATTGTATAACCAAACTTCCTAAGATCTCCCGTTGTAAAAGCATGTGTGTACCGTGGTTGCAATGTGCTTCTTTGAGGGATAATTTTGAATTAAAATGAATAATGTTTAATTAAAACATATCACGTTGAACTTACTTGTAATTTGTACTAAAGGCACACCCTTCCTCTTGGCAACGAAAAGCTTTCGGTGGATCAGCGGTCAATGGTAATTCCTCTTCCTCTTCTTCTTCAATTTCTTCTTTCTCATCGTCTTCTACATTCTCCTCATCATCCGGATTTTTCTTCTTTCTGCGTCTGCGACGTCGTTTTTTCACCAGTGGTTTCAGTTTTTCCTCATCTTCCTCTTCGTCATCTTTAATTTCGTTATCCGCAACCCCGTCTTCATCGTTATCTTCATGATCATCTTCGGGTTCTTTCTTTGCGTCTTTTGAAGTTGCTGTTGATGTACTTGTTAATGTTGGAGTTGTTGGTTTACTGTTGCTACTATCGTCAGTGTCTATTGATAGAATAGTTTAATGTTACTAGCGGCTGTTCTAAAATATGCACACAAAATGTTCTACAACTTTGAAATTGAAAAAAAAAACAGATCTATAAAAACAAAACATTTTTCGCGACACTTAAAACATTCATTCTGACTAAAATTATTAATTAGGTTGAAAAATTTTACGAACCATTTATTAGCATACGAAGCATAAGTCATAAAGCTCCTCAATTACCTTTTGAGTTGTTATCTATGGAATTATCTCTCTGCTCTGCCTTTGCCGCATTTATTTCGGTAGACACGTTATGTATGCTTCCTGAGATATTATTTATTGCACTAGTACTCGAAGACGGTAGACTTTTAGTTAGCGTATCGTTTAGATTTTTAGTCAGTGTATCATTGGACGCCTGTATACTTATATTTGGAGTTGTCATTAACATTGGACCACCTAAGAAAGATTTAAATATATAAGTAAGAGTTGTAATGATTTCATGTCCAGTGTATATTAAATTAGAAATAAAAGTCATCGGATTTGAACTAGCATTTAAATTATGTAATTTCCTTAATATCTGTGGCATTTCGATCGACAATTTGAGATCTTGTTCGACACTAAAATCAGCAATAATAAATTTTTATTACTAATTAAGTTATGTAGAATTATGAACTATTGAAATGTGGTAGATCCTGACTAGACAAAAAAACAAAAATAAAAGTAGCGCCACCAAAAATGGAGTTGATTAGCTCAACTGCCATTTTCAATTACTGTGTTTATTCCTCAGCTGTGTTTATTCCTGAGTTTAAACTTTTTATCAAGATAAAAGCGAGTATTTTGTTTGCTGCTTTAACCTGAACGATACTTTCATAGTATCTCAAAAGAGTAATACTTTAAAAAAGAATTCAAATTTTATTTTGGAAATGTTACTTCAATAATAATTAACTAAGAATAATAAAAACTAACCTGAAATATTGTTCACAGTTTGATTATTTGGAAGTTGAGTATTTGCTGTTGGTAACTGCTGATACGAATTCTGATGATGTTGGCATGACTGATTAACAGGTCCTTGGTGCTGCTGATTGTAAGATAATTGTTGCATATTGGTCACTGGAAGTGATGTATTTGTTTGCATTGTGTGATGTACGTTTGATTGAATGTGATGAGCTGCTGCAGATATTTGTTGATTTAAAGCTACATTAGAAGAGTTCTGTGTTGGGGGATAATAAATGGGTTGTAGGTTTGGTAACATTGATGGGTGCAACATGTTGCTTTGATTGGTATTGGAATAGTTGACGGACTTTGAGATTCTGTCATCCTAAAATTTAAAATTAATTTTGTTTAGTATCGTATAAGCTTAAGCAATGGAATGTTTATTTTATGTAGTTATAAAATTATTAAATTAATTAAATAGGTGCTAATTTCGAAAATTGTAAGTAATAAGGAAATTATAATTAGTTTTTTAAAAATAGAGGCAGGGTGGACACGTGTTTCTGGCATAGTGGTGTAGCCTTTATCAACGGCCTCTCTCTTTCCAACTACAGGCGCAATGTATCATTGCATCGAATTGGGAATCCAATACTTAAGAAGTACGCTATATATGCCTCTGTAACCAAATTATATATGAAAGAAATAGCAGTGGCGTCCAAATATATTACACACTGCTGGCGCAATGCATTATTTCAAATGCAGTATACAGCGAATAAATAGAAATTTAATATGTGCAAATTTACATACATTTTGCGTTCAAGAAGAAAATTATAATAATTTGGTTACAGCGGCATATATAGCGTACTTGTTAAGTATCGGATTTGCAATTCGATGCAATGATACATTTCGCCTATAGTTGGAAAGAGAAGGTGTTGATAAAGGCTACATCACTATGCCAGAAACAAGTGTCCATTCTGCCTGAATTAAAAAAAACTAATTATTATAATTTCCTTATCGTTTACAATTTTCGAAAGTAGCACCTATTTAATTAAAAATCTGACTTACTGCAAACAGTAAATACTACTTACTTTCTTCATTTTAATTATTAAATTGTTTTATACATTACTCCAGCCTAGCCCCCACCCCCGCCCCATCTCCCGCTCTCTAAATACCCCCTTGATTAGAATTGTATTCCAATTAGAAATGTTAAAAACAATTAAAATCAATCTTACCCTCTCAATATTATAATTGTTAGCTGTCAATAGGAAATGTTGCAGCGGTTGCAAAGGCTGACTTATTTCCTGTTTCATCATTCCCATTTCCTGTTTCATCATTCCTATATTAGGACCTGGCATTAATGCATTATCTAAACTGTTATCATCCATTCCATCATCATTTAAGTGATCATCGCCCATATCATTATCCAAGGAATTCTGATCGTAATTGTTGAATTGATAATTTTCATCCTCCTTGGTTGTAATGCGCCGGCCTTTCAAATGTGTGCCGATGTGTTTTTTCATGCTGCCTTTTCGTGAACATCTAAATATAATAAGAACATATAAATATAACATCTATAATCTAAATATAGAAAATGTAGCTTTTATTACAGCTGGACAGGATAATCAATTATATTAAATAAGCGATAAGCGAAAATAAAATAATAACCATAGACTGAGCTAATTTCGAGTAAGATAAAAATAGCATCAGAAACGTAGAGATATCGTAAGTAATAAATCATATTAGGGAAGAGTTTTCATTAAATCACAAATAATCATAAGGTAATTATTTTGCACGGCCCGACTAGATTACAAGTTCCGATCGGGACAATATTTCTTTCAATGGGACACGCATCGTTTCAACACTGGAAACAAAATATGCGGTCAATACCTTACTGCTAACGAAATCCTAACTCCCTTAATTAATCAATGCAAGTAATACTCCAAAGCATAGCAACCTCGTAGCAATATTGCCTTGAACAAGACAATCTCTCAGCATGAACTAAAAAAATTGAATGAATATGCTGAAGTAGCTTCCGAGTTTCGTTTAAATGAGTAACAAGTAAGGCCTTTCAAGGAAGTTCAGAACACGTAAGAGCGTTCGAATTAGCTCTTGAGATACAGAAAATGAATAAATCATTTGCATTTGCCCCACAATTGTGCGTTTTTGGTCGATAGTGAGTAAACGGGGCACCCATCGCGCGGATAGCTTTTGCATATCCAAATGTTTGTGTTATGATGGAGTCTACACGCTCAGTTGATATGTTTTCAGCCTATGTTAACTCACGTATTTTGATTCGACGGTTTGTCATAATCATTACATGCATTTTGTTGACGACTTTTGGTGTAGTGACGATATTTGATGGCTCTGTGTGGTTATCATCCAAAACACTCGTACGACCATGAACAATTTCAGCTGTCCAAAATTTAACTGTTGATGGCGACGGTGCAGACTCGCCATAAATAGCATCCAGTTCGGCTTTGATTTCTGCATTGTTTTTCCTTTTCTTTGAAGGAACGTAATCACTGAACAATATTAGACTTTTTTCATTTTTCACAAAACACTAAAGTTGCTTGCTTGCGACAGCTGTAAAAACCAAACTAATTGTTCTTTTTGTTTAAAATTCGGCGCAGGAAGTGTTCACGCAACAACCAGAAGAGCGAAGATTGGTGCGCAGGCCCAGAAAGTGCTAGTTGAGGTTGAAAGACCTACAAAGCATGCGCGTTAGAGGTTGGAGACGGTGGGCAATGGATCGAGATACGTCGTGGGGCGTTGTGGAGGAGGCTCGAGCTTGTGATGGGTTGTTACGCCATTGGGTAATGGTAATACTGTTGATTTCATTATTGTCATTTCCTTTAATAAGATGACCCAATTATGCGGCTCTAACTCTTCTCGTAGTTTTCGCCTTTTCATTCTACCGCACTAGACCCACTAAATACTTTCATGTTATTCTGTTAATTCTGTAGTTTGTCGTTCGTAGAAATAGTTCTTACAATTGGTTTTATTGATTGGGCAGCTTGATCCAGATGTTGTACGAGCTTGAAGTATAATTTCGATAAAATAGGCTAATTAAGGATTGAATAGTTTAATGATATAAATGGCAAGAAACGTAGATTTACGCCTAACAAATATTTCAGACAAAATTTATAAAATTTGTAATTAATTTACCTAAATTTACATAAAGGACATCCGAATGGTTTCTCTCCCGTATGAGTTCGTTCATGTTCAAGTAGCCTTGATCTATAATGGGTGCTATACGAACAAACCGAACATAAGAATTTTTTAGATTCGCCTGGTTCAAACACCAAATGCGTATTAGCATGTTTACGTAGCGTTGCTTTTTGTGCTGCCCTAAAACAATATATCAGAAGTGAAGTTTTAGAATTTTCCAAAATCACTATTATAATTAATAAAAATAATTAATGTTTTACCTAAAATCACATTTGTCGCATTTAAAAGGTCTTTCACCGAGATGTGTTCGTTCATGTGCCATCAAATCATGTTTGCGATTTGTAGAATATGGACACCAAGTGCACATATATCGTTTTGGTTCGGGTTCACCAGCTGCTTGTCTCCTATGCATCTCCATATGCTTACTATGTAATATAAAATAAAAGTAATTAAATTTCATATAAAGTTTTTATGTCAACTCGTAAATAAAATTACATATAAGTTCCTTGCTGCTGCGCCTGATGACCGCATAATTTGCAGACGTAACTTTCCTTGCGTTGATGTGTTTCCATATGTTTCATTACGTCGTAACTTCTATGTGAGCTGTATGTACATTTGTCACATCGGAATTTTTTCGTATGACTTGGCATGTGCATATTTTTCTATAAAAGTAAAATCCATTAGACAAACTTCTTGACAGTTGTAATAAAACGTCTTTGATAGTGATATTCTGATTATTGATTATTAAAAATCGAACAGTACAAACAAAAAATGTTCTATAAAATTAATGAACATTGAACATTTTTGGATTTGGAAGTAGTCCAAACTTAACCTCTATAGACCTTTTAGAAAAATCTGGAATTCAAAATAGAAGTTCTGGAATTCATAAAAACGTAAGTAGTTCTATAAATAACCCAGTTCGAAAAAGATAACCGGCAGACCACAAGTACGACACAGGGCTCATACAGAGGAAAAAATACGCCAAGAACAAAAACAGGGAGGAAATGTTTACAAATCAAGAAATATAAAAAATATTTAGGATAATGACTGAGACAAGAAACAATCCAACAGATTCAGCACGGTATCGGAGTAAAAGAAATACTATGAAAAGCGTAAGATGGTCGAATAGCGGATTGTTTGAAGGAATAAAAGATACAAGAAAAAGAGGTAAATTAAAAAACTCTAGATATTATAGCAGAGATGTACATATAATGGATGAAAGGATCTCTAATCATTTAAATGCAAGTTATTTGTGAATAAAATGTGAGAACATTGAATTATACGAAAAATATGTGATTTATTTCACCTATAAACAAATACCAATGAGGTAGGACCAAATATCCTGAAAAACAGAGTGGTAGAAATCGGTCCATTAATGACTAAAAAGAATATTTCAGTCGATAAAACTGACAAAGTTAAAGAGCCAGATGAAAGATTCCAGATGATATCTCAATACTAAAATTCTGGGAGAAAATTTGTCGGAAATGACTCATAAGCTAAATAGTGTCAGTATATCTGAAACACCTGATTGGAAAACAGTTTACACTGTAGAAAAATGGGTTCTGGACTGACATAGGTATCTTTTCAAAAATATAGAATAGTGTTTAATAGACCTCAAAACGTCAACATTTGACTAAGAATATTTTATAAAAAATCACATTATTACAACTTTAATTTAGATAAAAATTTGTTATAAACTTACTTCATGCTTTTTTAAATATTTCAAATTAGCTGCTCTATAACCACAATATGTACAATTAAATGGCTTATCTCCGATGTGATTACGCATGTGACTTAATAAGTTGCGCCGAAAATCTGTACTGTAGTTACATTCTTTGCATTTAAATTCTTTAGACTGAAAAAAAAATCAAGTTAAAAATCGAGAGATAGTTTACCTTAAGGGTTTTACAACGTTGAATAAGTAAATCTTATTTATAAACGCAACAAGTAATAAGAGCTTTTACTTAGTAAATTATAACCCGTTAAGTGTTCCTTTTTATCCAGTGTTTACTTGACACATTTTTTGTCATTGTGAGTCAATTTGCGAGAACCTCATATGGGGTCTTTGTCTTTCAAACTCGTTTTGAAAAAAGCGATGTAAGGTAAGTGACGCTTGACAGGTTAATCAATCGGGCTTCTTACAATAAATATTAAAACAAATCTTTCTCCTACCTGTCCAACAACGATCTTCCCTTCGGCATGGTACTGCTTATGTCTTTGCAAATTCTTCGCTTGTATACACCTATAACCGCACAAATCGCATGCATGAGGCTTCTCGCCCGTATGGGTCTTCTTATGGGTGAATAATGAGTATTTGTAGTTCGTACTAAAATTACAACCTTCCTCCGAACATTTATATAATTTAGGCGGTTCCGGAGGAGGTGGGACAAATGTCAATTGATGTAAAGCGTAATCCTCTTCCGGTTCACGTTTTCGTCGGCCACGTTTACCACTGCCAGTACCTGGTTTTTTCGGTTTTGTCGACTGAAAATTGAACATGATATTCAGTCGATATCACATGAATCTTTATATTGATACATACGTACATACACAAACATTGTTGACACATACACAAACATTGTAAATGTACATTCCGTAAATAAATAACACTCAAAGTTTTTCAAAATTAATGAAAAAATATTTTTTCTTAAATTGATTAAAAATGACACTGCTCAACATGCAGTTTGTCACTGACATAAAAATAAAAGGAAGCACATTTGTTGGCCAATAGAAAAGGTTATGAACGAGTAAGCGTTTAAAAACGTTTTAAATGTTGTGAAACATTTCTAAACTTGTAAAATGGAATGTTTCTTACAATTCATTTTCTACATTCACACTTAACACTTCATTCTGTAAAATCTGGGTAAAGGAAGCGAAGAACTAAAGGGGAAATTGCCATCAAGATTTTCAACAGTAGAAACACGTTATCAAGGAAAATGAAATGTAACTTGTCGACTAATTCTAGGCTAAAAACAGAGGAACCTGAAAGTACTAATAAAATAAAAATCGTGGACGTGATCGCCATCCCATCTTTCACATACTGGAAGTCCTATGCTTTGTTACATCTTGCATAAAACAAAAGTTGAAACTTTTAGTTTTGCCTGTCCCTTTTAAGTCGTCTATTAAATTCAATTAGTACGATAGTGTTTAGAGTAAACTAAACAACATTAGCCTAACCTATAAATGGCCTACCCATGAATCCCCCGGTCCCCATATTTGCCTACGACGCGGATAGTTTTGCTGTCCGCTGTGCCGTGGCCTATGGCCGCTCTTGACTCACATATTCCCCGTATTTTGTCTACAGCACAGACAGCTGCGCTGTGCGGTTTGGCATGGCTTACGACCCCTCTTGACTCAGTTCGATAATTTCTAAAATAGAGCTTCGCACGCCAGACTGTCTTCGTCTTATAAATTTGTCCGCTTTGGCGAGGTTTGCTGCCTTTTTGACTAAATTTTTCCCCACTACCGCTTTTGAATCACTTTTGCTTCGTGTCCACTTTGAGTAAAATTGTGGTCCTAGAGTCTTACACTTGTTCCCCAAGTTTAATTTTTTCAATTTGCATAGGGACCAAAATATTTAATGTAGTACAATAACCGATCTCAAGTAAACCGATCGCAAAGTTTACAATACAAATAAACACCCTATATGTATGCCACTGATAACAACACTGATTCAATTGCAAAAGCAGTTTATACGTATCATACAACGTAAAATAATTTTTCCTGTAACTTTGCATATATGAGCTATTATGTAGGTGTTACATGTATATATGATTATTATTGAATGGCAAGTTGCAAAATTTTAAGTTATTACGGGCCATATCTTTGAAATGATAAGAGTAAGACCCATTATTTGTGATATCATTTTAAATAGAACTACAAAGGCTACCAAAATCTAAAAAAATATACAGGGTGTTACTAAAAAGTTTTTGAATTTTTTTTTATTGCTCAAAATCAGTCAAATATATTCAGTTGCTCACACTGGCTAAATTGAGGTCCATTAGACTTACATAAGTTCCCCAACTTTCATAGGAACAGAGGTATTTAGGGTAGTACACTTTTTTCAAGGTCAAATTACACCGGTGCTATTGTGTGCGACTTTTTTAAACTCGCTTAATTGCTTGAGTATTAAAGGAACTTTCGGCACAAAAAATTTGATTAAAATCCTTCGTTAAGTTACTGAGAAAATCGACCGCAAAGTTTGCAAAACAAAAAACACCCCGTTGACATTAAATTGTGATTTTCAAAATACATTAAATTGTGATTTTAGAAAAAAAATGTTTCAAATAAAATCGAAGGGTCTTGATGTAGCCTATAGAATAAAGTTTATTCGAATGTCCTATCTTTTACCGTTCCTGAGATATTTAAAAAAGTTTGTTAAACTTCAAACGTGGCAACACCGCTGACTATACAATTTGGTAACATGGGACTTTTTTATCCGACGGGTAATACAACGTACTATATGTGTGCAAAATTTCAGCCTCCTAGTTTAAATACGAACTTTCTGAACAAAAAAAATAGCTTATGTCCCTTCATATGGCATTTATTTTTAAAAAATGAAAAAAAAAACCGTTCTGCGGACTCAAAGTCTACACCTGTCTACCAAATTTCATCCAGATTGGTCCCATAGGGAAGGAGAAATTCTTGAACGTACGTACGCACAGACACCGAAAAAACGACCCTTCTTTTAATTTTTTGAGCAAGAAAACATTTTTTCAGAAAAAACTTTTTATATGATAAATTGTTCCTTATGACTTCCTTAATTTAACAAAGAGTTAAATATTGTTTGCTAGTGTTGTTTTTAAGATATGGGAAATAGAAATTACCTTTCCAATGCTGCCTTTAGGTCTTCCACGCCGTTTTTTCGGTCTCACTAATTCGCTGAGAGGTTTCTCTTCCTCGTCCTCGCTTGAATCTTGAAGTCTTATATATTCGCTCAAGGGTTTCTCATCATCAAATTCTTCATCAACTACATTTCGACTGTTTTGTTTGTCATTTATATTTGGCACATAATCGTCATCGTCTACGTCTTTTACTTTACGTCGTCTAAAATTTAAAATTTTAAGCGATTTATAATCGCGAATTGCGATTATAATTCAAAGTAATTAATTTTACTGAACCTTCATTTTTAATACGCATATGATTTTATATTTGCAAACATAAAGCGCAGAAGCCTTGTACAAAGCATATTATTATAACATTTTTAATTTTGGACTATTACTATTTTCTTTAAATAATTATTAATTATAATAAATTATTATTTGTATTTGCCTCGACGAGAAGCAGATGATATGAGACCAATTAAACAGGAAGAAGACGACAGCATTGGATCGTTATATAGGCAGCGTCGGGTCGTGCTGTCAGCTATAATTTACTAGTCAAATAAAATCAAGCACATTACCAAAGTAAAACCGTATACACTAATATTAAATACACTAACCGTATACAAAACATTTAATAAAATACTGAAAGTATGAAAGAACTGTAGGAGGAAAAGGAATTTCCCTGAGAATGAAAAAAAAAATTAAATGTTCTCAATGAAAAGCAAAAGAAACGAAAATACTATGATAAGGGAATAAAATGATGGGACTTTTCCGTTATATCAAAAAAGACCTTAAGAAATATATGGCTATAGTATTAGCAAGAAACAGAAAAAATTTGATATTAGAACTAATTCTAGCGGTAGTATTTATACATTATCGTATTATTTATCACACGCGATTATAGTATTAGCACAGAGTAACACCGAAAATGAGAAGGTGAGCTTATTTATGTAGAGATTACAATTATATATCCTTTTTCAACGAAAGCTGCCATTATCGCACTTCAGGACGACGAAGAGGTCACAACCGAGCTAGAAAAAGTTGCAAATAAATTTGCACAACAGTTCCAATCCGCTTTCACCAAATCCTCTACAAGTCCTCAAAATAATCAACTCTCCAATATAAACATCACCGAAGAAAAAGTAAGGAAAGTAATTTCCCGTTTAAAAATCGACGCGGGCGCTGACCCAGACAATATACCCACTATCATCTTAAAAGGCTGCTCCAGCCTAATAAACCCATTATAAGTAATAATACATAAATCTCTAGAATCTGGTGAGTTCCGACTGAATGGAAATCTGCCACAGTCGTGCCCATCTTCAAGAAAGGAGATCGACTAAATCCAGCAAACTACCAACCAATCTCGCTGACATCGGTAGTATGCAAACTATTGGAAAAAATCATTTATGGGAACTAACTGATTATCTACACGAGGCCCTGCCGGATGTTCAACATGGCTTCCTGCACGACCAGTCTGTTATAACTGGCTCGCTAAAATGTGAGTGATCTGATCATGACAGGAACATTCCAACTAATGTTATCTATCTCCACTTTGAGAGGGCCTTCGAACCGGTACCAATAAATCGATTGCTGCACAAAATCAAAATTAATGGAATCAGTGGGAAGTTGTTGACATGGATTGAGAATTTCCTAAAAGCCAGAACATTTAGAGTGAAATCCAACGGTATTATGTCTGGCCAGTATAATGTTGACAACGGAGTTCCGCAGGGATGTACATTGGGACCCCTACTGTTCGTTTTATACGTTAGTGACATGCCAAAAAGCATTCAGTGTGAAATTTGTCAGTATGCAGATGACACAATTACAATAACACAGAAAATATAATAGCCCAGGAGAATCTAAACAAAATATACAACTGATAGAAGCAATGGCTCCTAACACAACGTATCCAAATGTGTGGTCCTCCACATTGGAAAAAATAATCCAAAAGTTCAATAGTACTTAAATCGACAATCTCTAAAAGCAGTAAGGGAGCTCATTTCAGATGACATGCAAGGCCTATTCTTGAACATGCTGTATCCGTGCGGAATCCGTACTACAAGAAAGACATTCAATTAATGGAGAGTTCAGCGAAGAATCACTTAGATCTGTCATCTGAATTATGAAAATAGGCATAGAAATCTGGGCGTAGAAGCGTAGATTCACACGAAAACAAAAGATCTCGCGGCAACATTATCGAAACAGATAAGATATCCTCCGGACACCACTCACGTAAACTTTCCGACAATTTCAGGCGCAGATAGAACACTCATCTACGTGGCAACTTACTCAAGCTTCAAACAGAAAGATGTACAAAGAATTCAAGAAAGTTCTTCATTTAGAACACAGTGGAAAATTGTTGGAACGCGCACCCGGAGGGTGTAGTGTGTGCTAGCGGAAAAAATGAGTTGAAAAGCAAATTTGATAAACACATAATAATATTAATCTAGCCCGCTAATGGCGGGATCAGAGTGCGCGCGACCGAGTGTAACCGACAGGCTTATCAGCAATAAGCTGCTTTTGTTATGTTTATTATTATTATTAATAATAATTATTATTATTATTATCACAAATTAATTATTTTCAGAACTGCATCATATAAATAAAATCGTAAAATACAATACTAATATACATGAACGATAAAATTATACAATAAAAATGTGAAAATAGTGTTCAAGATGAGAATACCGTTTAATAAATGAAATAAGAGAAGAAAAATACTATATTGCTATTTGATATTAACAGTAGTTTCTTTAAGTAAGAAGTCAGAAAAATATATCTAATGTATTACGGGGCCAATACAACGATATTCAAAAAAGTAAGAAAAATATATAACAAAAATTAAATTTTTCTCGGATCAACCTAATAATTTCTTTAAAAAAGTAAAGTTGTTACAAACACATACTGCTAAGGACAATGAAAGGAAAAAACTATACTTACTTAACTTTTCGGCTTGCCCTTTCACTTCGTTTTCTTCCGCGCCGTTTTCTAATTCCTGATTTACCTGCATACGTTTGATCACTATCAACTGCTTCATTTTCCTTCTCATCCTCGTCATTATCATCATCATATAATAATTGGTCCTTATAAGTTTTTCGTATAGTTCGTCCAGCTTTCGTCTTAAGAATTTTTTCCTCTACTTTCTTCGTTTTTCGTCTTTTAGCGGGTTTTATTTCGAAAGTTTCATCCTCTTGTTCATTATCGTACGATAGTTCCGAGTCAGCGATTTCATTACCATACCACGAAGTCTCGTGATTAGTATAATCTTCTTTAACTTCTACAAAAGTATATAGAAATGGACTGTAAACTATTAGTTAACTATAAACCATAAAATTGACCATAAACTAGTTCGATAAACTAGTTCTAATAATATAAGTTTGATATGGCCCTCATTCTCTTTCCGTCTTCATTTTTTTTGTAACTCATACGCGGCCTATTTTTCTTGTGAAATCAAAAAATAGTATTTCAACTCCAACAATTCTATCTTAAGCGATATTATAAAAAAAAATAATTAACTAAATGTATTCATATTTATATATTTTTTTTTCTTTTGGATTTCTTACAGTAATTAACGAGGCTGGTATGCGTTGTACCTGATCGCAGACACTGATCATGGGCTCCTAGTGCCAGGGGATCCCTAGTGGAGTGGATTCACAGACACTAAGGTTGCGCAAAGAACGCAGCCATAGGCTCCTATTGCAACCCAACAGTAGTTTTGGTTTATAAGTTTTCTTGATATCCGAATTTTAAGATTCGGATATAGTAATAAATAAACTTTTTTACATAGTAATAAAACTATGTTTTTGCCCTTCTTTGTGGTTCGGGTACAATTTTTTCCTTCAAAATGAACGAATAAAATGAAAATAGGCTAAAAGCAATATTTCGTACACTTTGCTTTGTCTTTAAGTTAATATTATTCCCTAATAAACCCCGCTATCTAAAAATAGGTTTCCCGGCCTCTGTTTTACATAAATTGTAAGAAAAATTAGTATTGATTTATAGAAAAATTAATTTGATTTATTTATATTGCCTTTTTCCTCCTTACGAAATAGATCAATAGAAAAAATTATTTCTAAAAACAACTTTTAATTGTATTTAAAATGCATCAAATAAATCCATTGGCATTAAAAATGTTTGTAATAAACCTGTAATGAATAGACCCTGATACAATTAATAAATCTCCATCTGACTCACCATCAATGTCTATTTTTGGTTTCAAATCTACAACATTTTCATCAGTCACACTATGATTTAGCGGAAGTTCTTCCTTCGGTTTAATAATGGAATTATCGACGGTAATGTCATTGTTAGCAATAAGATCATCATTTTCTACTGAATTTTGATCCTTTTCCAAGAATTTTTCATCAAATCCATCTTCGTTATTCAAACGAGTCTCATCATCGCTCGATACAGGTTTTTCATTATCATCGAATACGATTACTTCCGGTTCCCGGACTTTTTTCGGCCTGCCTCCTCGCTATATTAAAAATATTGTTTCATATTGAATTTTGCGTAGCATTTTATCTTATTAATGTTTGTTTCGACAATAATGTGTATTCTTGATATCCGAATGTATAAACTTGTAAATATATAAGTCAATATACGTAAGTAAAAAGTGAATATTTAATGTTTTTTACATACTGTAAAAAACAAAATCTTACATTCATTGAAAATGGTGGAGGTATTTCTTCAGCATGGCGTGTCTTTTTGTGCCTTTGTAAGTTTTTGAATTGAATCGCTGTAAACCCGCAATGTTCGCAGCAGAAATCACGTTCGCCTCGATGCAATTTCTGATGAGTCATGAAACTGAACCTAGAATATAAGTAAAAAATATCATCTAAGTGCAAATAGATCTAGCTATTCCTAGCGTCATGTTAAAAATAATTATAATTATTATATCATAGATATTAATTAACTAAATGTATTCATATATATATTTTCTTTTTGTTTTCTTTTCTCTTCATTTTGATTTCTTAGAGTAATTAACGAGAGTGGTATGCGTTGTACCTGATCCGCAAGCACCAGGTGTTACCAGGGGATCCCTAGTGGAGTGGATTCACAGACACTTGGGATTTCACTAAGAACTTCGTCATGGGCTCCTAGTGCGACAGTAGTTTTCATTTGTAAGTTTTCTCGATATACGAATTTTAAGATAATAAACAGTAATAAAAAAACTTTTTTGTCCTTTGTGGCTCGGGTACATATTTTTTCCTTTAAATGAACAAATAAAAAGAAATTAGGCTAAAAGCTATATTTCGTACGATCTGTTTTGCTTTTAAGTTAAATTTATTCTCTAATAAAGCCTGCTATCTCAAAATAGGTTTGCCGACCTCTGTGCATGTACAAAGAATAATTAATTATATCGATTACATATCTATAACCAAATTGAATTTGTGTGACCGACACTGTCTGATTTGTTCTACAGATAACAATTAAAAATGTCATGCCGTTCTTTCTTTGCATTTGACTTGTTCTAGTAATTGTCTCATGTAAGCTTTAATTTATTAAAATTATAAAAACCCAAATTTATAAAAACTAAAATTCCTTTACAGTAATTTTACGTTTACAGAAATAATTGTGAGAAAATTCCATCACGTACAAATGTTGTAACATATGTATCAAATTATTTATTAGTAGGAAATTATATTTTAACAATTAAAACATAAGTTTATGTATTCTTACCTATAATAGGTTTTAAATTTACAATCAAACTCTGCGCAATTGTAAATTCTCCTCTCTTTGGGCCCAATAAATTTTTCAGCCTTCGGTTTCATCTTTTTTGCGAGTTCTTCCTCAGTCCAGACTTTTCGCGGTCGCCCGCGTTTACGTCTCGGTACATCAGATGAATCTAAAAGATGACATTATTATCATTTCAATTTTATTAATTTAATTGTCATTCAAAATAAGAAATTTTCAAAAGAAGTTTACAGAAATTTTCAGTTTGTCCATACTCTGTCTAAATTTCCAGATGATACAAAATTCAATTTAGTTACAAAAAAAGGTATTTTCCCATATCAATATATGGATGCCTATTCAAAATTATAAGACACTCAATTGCCTGAAAAAGTTTCATTTTATAATTCGTTAACAAAGTCTGATATTACAGATGATGATTACCCACACGCGAATAATGTGTGGAATACTTTTAATTGCCAATCTTTAAAACAGTATTCAGATTTGTATCTCCAGACTGATGTCTTATTGTTGGCGGATGTGTTTGAAAATTTTCGTCGTTTGTGAAAATTTTCGCACGTGCCAATAATCAGCACATGCAGTCTGAGAGTTTCGAAAATGATCCTACATCCCCAGAAACTTTTTTAGCATACTATGATGCAAATAATCTTTACGAGTGGTTACTGTCTCAGAGTTTGGCCTACAAAGGCTTCGGGTGGCTCGCGAATGAAGAAATTAATAGTTTTGACTTGAACAGTGTCACTGATGATTCGATAAAATGCCCCCCCCCCCTCGTTCCAAATTTAATTAAAAAAATGTATTCCAAATTTGAACAATAAACGTAATTGTTGTCCACTATAAAGCCCTCAAACAGGCTCTACGACACAGCTATCAACTAGTTAAATTGCACCGTGTCTTAGAGTTTGATCAGACCCCTTGGTTAAAACAATACATTGATTTAAATACTCTGTTAAGTATTTCGGCTAAGAATCAGTATGAAAAAGTTTTTTTACGCTCCTCAACAACAGTGTATACGATAAAGCCCTTGAAAATGTGTTGAAATGACAGGATATTAAACTGGTCACACACTGGGAGGATAACAGAAAGCGACGGGGGGCTCGTAGTCTCATTGGTAAATTAAATTTTCATAGATGTGGTTATTTTTAACAACAATCTTGTGGCTATTTATTTAAGTCAACAAAAAGTAGTCTATAATAAACCTCTCTACGTGGGTTTTGCTGTGCTCGAACTGTCCAAAGTCCTCATGTACGATTTATTGTATAATTATCTCAAGCCAATGTATGGAGACAAAGTAACTTTATGTTACGTGGATACAGACAGTGTTACTCTGCACATACAAACTGACAATTTGTACAATGACATGAAACTGCATTTAGATAAATTCGACACCTCAAATTTCGCGGTAAATAATCAGTTCGGTATACCCCTTGCGAACAAAGCGATCCCTTGCTTGAGAAAGATGAATATGGAGGTATGGTTATGCACGAATTTGTGGGGTTACGCGCCAAAGTTTATTGTCATCAAGCTGAGGACCAAATAACTAAACGAGCAAAAGATGCGATTCTTCCGAGTAAGCTGGACATGAATTGTTGGGTAACTCCCCCTAGCCTGTATCATTTTTTATAATTCGCACTTTTTTCTTAACCCTGGTAGTTTTCTCTTTCTGGGTGTATCATCTATGTTGCCTGATCTCGTTATACTCTATGTTGTATTGCTCTATTCTTGATACGACACATTTTACCGCCATTTAATATCACAGAGGTACTACAGAGGCGAGATAACACAGAGGTACTAAATGCATTCATAAGTTTTACGTATTTATGCTTCATACGGTTCTTGTCTTGATGTAGGAATAATGGACCTGTTAAATGAATATTTCCTCAATCTTCTCTGCACCGGAATGGGCACTTTGGAGCTGCACCGTCCGTATGTCATTGAAAAATTTGAAAAGGTGCGCACGGAATACGGTGTCATTGTTGTTGCGCACCTTTGCACCAGCGATTATATAAATAGAACTATACACAATACGCTCTACTTTTTGTACATTTATTTACCTATTATTTTTTTAAATTTACGACGCTACTTTATCTCTCTCTCTCTGTCGTTTCACGCCAGTTGATGATATGTCTACAACCCTAGAAACCTATAGCCCACTGTGCGAACGTGTGAGGGTAGCATGGTGCTCCAAATCACACCACAAAATAGCAATCGAACGAAACAAGGTCCTTTCATTCTCCCGGATATACAATTTGAACATCACGAGCCGGAACAACAAGAACCACCACATCATACACCGGAACAACAAGAGTGCCAGCACCTGAATCTATAATTATTGAATTTTTCCATAAATATCTTACGCTTTTTTTTACAAACAACCCTTGTATGGCTTTGTACATTCCTCACACTATATTTAGTAACAATTAGTTCATGTATATCATTGTAACAAACCTTGATTTTATTTGTAACTATTATAAATAAATTACTTCTAAATAACTTGTGTTTTTATTCTATTTGTTACAACTGATCTTGGGGTATACGTTTTCTTTTCATTCTATATAGATATATAAGCGTCTATGGTGCTGCATTTGTAAACAAGTAATTTCACAGGCATCCACATCATTAGTGCACCTTTTTTCGGCATTCGAACATCAATTCTAAAACTTATTGCCTTAGGCTCTTTTATTAACTCCATAGAACAGCACCTTTCAGCATTTTTTCTTTTCATTTTTGTTTTGAATATTATCGCTTTAAACTAATCGGACATAATCTTTATTTTGAATGAATTATAACTGAAGTTCATTTTCCTTTCTTTATTCAAACTAAAACACGTAATTTAATTTCTTTATTACAACTAAAGAACATTAATATGTTCCATTTATAGAAGAAAAAAAATCTCACTTGTGGATATTTTGCCATAGTTTGAATTGAAATAGATATATGGTAT
>WYDF02270735.1:0-18085 GCA_009867245.2 Adranes taylori | reverse complement strand
ATATATCAATTTTTATAGTCTACGGTTGCGATTCGGTGCCTTTTCCTGTATATGTGAAAATAATAAGCAACATTTAGCAGCAGTTTACCAACAATGCCTCCACAATTGCGTCAGATCAATTAAACACCAAATTTTTTAACACTATTACTATACACTTTTTCAGAAAAATAACTCCGTCCTTTCCAATAAAATTTGTAGAACGTAACAATAAAATTATTTTGACCATTAATCTTTAAAAAGATTCCTTACATAGATTTGTAAGGAAAGTTTAGAAAGATACTTTACAAAGATACCGTCCAAATTCTGTTTTTCGGAATCATGATTACCGGAATGAAGATCATTTTGGTCTTTATTATTCTACTTTGTCATGAAAAGAACTTGGCAACCGGAAGGATATTTCATTAAGGAGGGGTTTAGGCCCTCTATAAATACGAAATTAATTGTAGAAATAAAATAAAGTATATGAAACAATATTTAGCTTGCTTTATTAAAAATAGGTCAGGGTCGGTGCAAAGCAATCAGCCTTTGTATATTTGAACTACTCGTAATAATCTTTAATAGTCAAGCAAATTTTTATATAATTTCTTACAGAATTCTTTAGAACTTCAGATACTTATTTAAAACAAATAGCCAAGAATATATTCTATATAAAAATAATTTTATAACTAATGGTGTTGAAAGTTTTACAAGTCATGCATTTCATAGCGTCAATAATTTTATTATGTTACTAAAATATCACAAATAGTTAAAACACATTAAGTTTGAATAATGTAAAATTACATAGAAACGTATTATAAAATTAGATAATAAAGCGAATTACAAATATAGCCATCAGTTAATTAACAGAGATAATACAGATAGCTGTGTAATGTTCCCGGTCTATATAATTCTGAAATAAAATTTGAAATGGTACACTATTCTCTCTGTTTTAGTAATGCAGTTATTAGTTGTTAATAGATCGTTACCATTGTGAGTAAAATTGACTGAGGGTTTTATTTCATTTAAAGTTGATGATCTTTAAAAGCAGCATTGAGTATTATGGAATAACATTTATTTCGGTTTTCATTTGCGATTTCAGCTATAATGTTTTGTTGCGCGTTTTTCAACTACAGCATATATCTTCATTATAATTCTTGAAACGTTGGGCAGTTTTTTATTCAACAGTAGAATCCTAGATTTTTTTCATTAAGAAATAAATTATATTAAAAAAATATAACTTAAAAAATTAAAGAGACTTAAAGTAAATATAAAGAAGCTTTTTATATAAATTTGATTTCGGCCATTTTTGGAGTCATTTATGTATTCGGGTACTCAGATGCTCGTTTCTATTAAACCAAAAAAATATTATGGACGGTTATGTTACCCCATCTTTCACATGCTGGAAGTTAACAGTTTTACTATATACTACATAAAGGTTGATCTGTTTAGTTTTGACCACGTCACCTTATAACTTGTAGCTTGTCTATTCAATTCGTTTAGAGCAGTTTAGAGCGTCAAACGATCAGTACCTATGCGAGAAAGGCATAATTCGAATATCTTGCTGTCTTTAGTAACCGACTGCATTAATTTCCGAACATTTTTGTAAATATCATTTTTTTTTAAATCTTAAAGTGATCTTAAAAAGATCACTTTCTCTCTCTCCTTCAAAATATAATTTGAACCTTCACTGACAATAAAATTAATATCTATTCTTTTATAGCTCTCATGAAATGTAAAATATTTGCTCTTGTTTGCTATATTTCCGTCTTTTGAAAATCTTTGAACTGTTGGTTGCTGCTCCTATATTTGTCTAATAAGTCATCATGAAGTTTCTAAGATATTATTGACTATATCTTCGGAAGTATCTACGCAAGATTCATCTGAATAGGTATCGTTTTAAAGATCAGGACGAATGGTACAATATAGAAAAATATACAGCGTTCTAGTAAAAAATTATAAAAAGGTTGTAATACTAAAACTTCTGCCGTCAGAGGATGGCAGTAATTCTAAGACCAAACCTGTTCATTATTGGCGACGTCTATTGGTACCAAATTACAAAAGTAATGTAAATGGCAATAAAGAAGGTTGTACGACTAGGTTGCAGTTTATCTCCTTTTCAATTCAATCTTTATTCCGAAAGTATACTCAGAAAAGCACTTGATGGCAAAAATATAAGCACCAAGTTGAGTGGTAAAAGGACTAGCAACCTCCTTTATGCTGCCGACACCGTGAAAATAGCCCACAACTTCTCTACATAGAGCCAGCTCAGATATAGATAGAGAGAGCTATAGATTTGATCGTGGCTCATAGTTAGCGTTGTGACATCTTCGCGAACGTCAAGAAAACAAAGCTCTTGGTTTTCTCCAAGCAACTACGACCAGCTGTTTTATATATAAATGATAGACCCGTTGAACAAGTACATACATTTCAATACCTGCGAGCTATCGTGAATGAACAAAGTGATTCGCGAATCGAGATCAAGGCTAGCATGGAGTACCACTTTCACCAAAATATACATATACCAAAGGCGCATTTCATAATGACAAGATGGACAAACATCGGAGTCCTTAGTCTAATAGACAAATCTTTAGAGCTGATGAGACCTGTCAAGGATAGGACACTGTAATATATCGGGTATTCCCAGTGCTTATCGAAGAGAAAGTTCAGGGCAACAGATCAATAGACGACTCCAGAATTCATGGCTGAAGGATCTCAGGAGTTGTCTCAACAGAAATCTTCAGAGGTGCAATTTCTTGAACCAAAACAGCTAATTGGATCGCCGATCCGCAGTCAGATGGCGCTGATCACTCAAAATTGTCTTTCAACTGCTCAAATCGCAGAAATGAAGTACCCTTATACTTACTTAAAATTTCGTAGTGTTATTTTTCATTTTTCATAGGAACCAAGATATTTAAGGTAGTGCAATTTGATTTCAAGGTCAAATTATTCCCAAAACTGAATCCGCCCTCATTTAAAGAGTCTTTTGATTCACACAATTAAAAAAAAGTGTGAAGTCGCCCAGAAACAAAGACGAAGTCGTTTAAAAACACAAAGTTTATATAAAACAAACCAGTCTACATCTTAAATTATATCATATACATCTTGAATTTGTATAATAGAAAAAAGTGTTTCAATTAAAATTGAAAGACTTTAAAAGATACTATACGACAAAAATTGTTTAAATATTTTATTTCGTATAGTGCCTGAGATATGGCTAAAACTTTAATCGTAGAATCGCCGCTTCCTATTGAAAATATAGAAATCGAACTCATAGATATTATATTAAATAGATTTTGTATGTACTTAATTTGAGTTTCTTTGAGTAAAATTGAACTTTTTAGAAACAAAAGTAAAAGGTCTTGATACTGGAATAAAGCTTATGTATATTTAATCTAGTTGAGCATGCTGTCCAATTTTTAAGATGTTATAGGGTGCTCAAAGAAACCGTTGCAGCTAGATCCTATTGCTTGATATCATTTTAAATAGGGTAGGGTTATCAAAATATAATTTATCTTAGATAGAGCCTATAATAACTTAAAAATTCTCTATGATCTGCATACTACATAGGGGTGTACTACACAGGGTACTTATTGAAAGTTTTCTCTTTTTTAAGTAGCCTCTTTGGTAATTTTTACTCCATTATGTGTTATGGTCTCATGTTTTAGGGTAGCGCAGCACACTATCAAACTGCCAGGTTATTTAGAGCGATACGATACGTACTATTTTCTATCTGAGGAGCAGAGATAATTGTCGATCTGTTTCTAGGGCATATAAAATGTTGACACTTTATGGGGCGGGGTGTAGGTACTTTTTCTAAATTGATAACGATATATATTTAATGAGTTTATCCTGACTCAGTCGATTAAATATTGATGAAATTAATGTTTTAGAATATTATTCCAACTTGTAAAAATGTCTTCACATGGTGATCGAACCCAGTCCTCCCAATATCCGGTCAGGCGTGCTGAACCAGTACACCAAAGAAGATTCTTCAAGTTACAGTTTATATTGACAAGTATATAATATTATGTTGGTTGTATAATATCGTCGATGAATACGATATCTTTCAGGCAGCGCACAATATATTACTTATGTTGTTATTCTATTAGTTCATTTTGTACATATCCAATGTCTCTTACGAGTACTATGCATTCCAGAACTTTTCATCTTTCAATACTACATTTCGAGTTCCTCACGATTATAGCATAAGGTATATTAGGAACATCTTCCTGTCTTATCCTTATCCTTGTCAGAATTTATCATTATATGGTTACAAACTGGTTCAAGGCTCGTCCAAATTATATTAAGGAAATTTATAATTTTTTGGTGTTTAAACATAAATTGTAAAAAAATCGATTGCACCCTTACCATATTCAGCTACATCAGCTACATAAGAAGATTTTAATAGACGTGTTGTATTTTGTAACTGGGCCAGTCAAAAGAAAATTCATCTTTCTTTCTTTATGTATTATTTTATGATGAGGCAACTTTTCACAAGAATGACTCCGTAAACACACATAATTTTAATTATTATGCATTTGAGAATCCTAGAATTTTCCGAAAAGTGGACCGGCAGCAAAGGTGGAGCGTCAATGTCTGGGAACGGATTATTGGCGAGTTTATTATAGGACCGCAGTTTTTTTTCAAAATCGTCTAACTGGGCCAGTATACTTAAGTTTCTTACAACACGAATTACCTCAATTATTGGCAAATATTCCTCCTGAAATTCGGGAAAACATGTGGTTGCAGCATGATGGAGCACCATCGCATAATTCTATTGCTGTACGAGATTACCTTAATAATACGTATCTGGAGAGATGGCTGAGAACAACTGGTTCTGTAAAATGGCTGGCTAGGTCACCCGATATCCCGATTCCTACTTATGGAGAGACGTAAAAGAAATGGTATATGCGAAACCTCCAACAACAGCAGAAAACATGAAGCAGAGGATTATTAACGCTTTTAGAAGTATATCATCTGAACGATTATGAAGAGTGCAGATGGACTTTTTAAACAGAATAAATCTTTGTTCGCAGCAAAGGGGGAGACATTTTGAGCATTTATTACCTTAGGTTTTGTTTGTTTCATTGCTTCTGCAAATATATTTATCACAATTGACTTAGCTACTTGTTTGTTTATTAAATTTATTTATTTTGTTCTTGTTTTGTTCTAATGTTTTGCCCCAGCCTGTATACAATAAAATGTGTTTGAATGGTAACCTTTTACCCACTTACGCTCACCGGAAATTATAGTTGCTAACTGTTTCTGCAGCGGTTTGTTCTTAAGATGATAATCTGATAAGTTGACACCATTGGCATTACAATCTTAAACAAAGTTTACAACTGTGAAAGCATGCGTTTTTACATTATCTCGAATTGTATAAATCGGATTATGCACACCGAAATTTGTTCATTCGATCAACACTTAAACAGTGTAAGCATTTTTTTTTTATTTTCTAAAGTAGTGGTGTCAATTCTTTAATTGAAATAGATTTTTATAAAGTTGTTTTCATGATTAGTGTTTATTTTTTGACAATTCTTTATTTTCTTTTATCTCTAGCAGCTGTAAAAGTAAACTAAAGTTGCCATTGAGCACTAGACAATAAATTCCACAAATTTTCAAGTTCTTTTGTTTTTGTCACCATTTAGCCTTTGTTGTAATAATTTTTTTCCTTTTATGGTTTCAGAGCAATCTATGTTTTAGATGCTTTAGAAGAATGTTATGGCCCAGAGAGTACGCGAAGAATAAGGTCAATTGGAATTTTGCCGCCTCAGGAAACTGCTGGTGTGGATACTGATGAAGATTTTGATTTATCAGATAACGAAGCTGTTGGTGAAGCATTTTATTTACCTGGCAGAATTTTGAGAACAGAAGCTTCTATTGTATTTGAAGATCACGGTCCTAATGATAATACTGCGATTATACAAGAACCTGTCGCTTCTACGGCGAGGATCAGTCCACAAGTAGTACACGGCAACGTATTGACAAAATAAAACAGTCATTAACAATATCGTCAACAAAAACAAAAAATACGTGGGTTCTTCCACATACTGAACAAGTTTTCGGTCCAGTTGAAAAAAGAAGCCCATTCGCCGGACAACGTCGCACTCATAATTTCAATGTTACACACGACGAAAATTGTACTTTAAATGGTATTACGATTTTATCGGGTTAACATCAATTACCATGCAAAAGTCGAACCGGACTATTACGTTTTCATTGTCGCACATTCTCTGAGAAGAAAGAGATTTGAAGATATATTGTGATTCATACATCAGCATCATAATACTAACATAACCAATGATCGTTTGTGCAAACTCTCTCAATAATAAACTCAAAAATTAATTTTAAACAATATAACCTCACCCAAATATACCAATAGATGAAAGCATTATACCCTAGTATGGGAGGCATAGCATTAAGCAACTTATAAAAGGTATACCAATTCGTTGTGGGATTAAGTTAAGGATGATATGCAATGAAATAATATGCAATGAATCTCTTTTGCATGTTGAATCTTTTGTAGAAGTTATTCAAATCTTCCTATTACTGGATTGGGATTAGGGGGTGATTTAGTTATTAGGTTGCTTGAGCATGTCAGATTATACGAAGGAACCAAGCTATATTTTGATCATTTCTTTACATCTGTGCAATTACTTAAAGAATGATGTAGCATAAATATAGGAGGTACGGATCCACTACGAGAAAATATTTCTGCTTCTATGAATTTATCATTTACAAAAGGTTTTAGGAAAGAGAAATGTGGAAAATTACATGTAGCTAGAAATGGTGCGCCGGAATGATAATGCTATCGTTACAGTTTCATCAAATTGCAAAGATACACCACTAAAAATAGTTCAGCGCTACAGCAAAAACGAGAAGAAGAAGATATTAGTACAAATGCCAAACATGTAGAACGAAAATATGGGTGGTGTAGATGTGAATGATCAATTTGTTGCGCAATGCCGATGCAAGATTAGAAATAAAAGATGGTAGTTTATTTGTGCTTTATTTGTGCGCGGTCATGTTCATGATTTGTTTATGCTGACGTGTCATGATTTGCCATATCTTCAACTGCGATGAGAAATTGTGTTAACAATTATAGCTACACATGGCACTCGTAAATCTAAACCGAGGCCCTTACTATCACTAGCAACCTTTTTGACTTTAGAAGATATAAGAAAAGCTTGAAGCACTGAAAAGCGTTTTGCATCTTATGAATCAAAATACATAAGATGCAAAACTTCTAATAAGAGCCATTACATCTCCGATGTTTCGAGAAATTTTATGAATTATATTTTAGTTCCCTTTTAATAAACTTCTTATTTTTATATACTTTTATGTTATAATAAAGTAATAATTTCCTAAGTAGTGTAGTTTTTCTCTCGCGCCTTGTACATAACCTATTTTTGATGACAAGAGCTTAGTGGCAACTATAGTTGCAACTACAACTATAGTTGCCGTGGTATTTTTTCCAGAAATGTAAAATACATTTTGCAGAAAAACCGGCGATTAAATAACTCAATAAACAACATGGATAATGACATTATATGGCCAAAGTTTTAAAACTTTAAATATGCTAACCCCGCATTTTCTTGAGAATGTTGCAATCGGATTAATTCTATTAGATGTATATTTTGAGGTATTAAATGTGTAACTAATTTCAGCTTTAAATATAGAATTTTTGGACAAATTAAAAATATCACATTTTTGCCATTTTGGATCTAGAAAGAAGGTAATATTTTCATTGACATAAATCGTGTTCACTTGATTTCCAAATTTTGTTAAAACTGTCTAGTAGTATGGCATTAATCTCAAGTACACACAGACATTTTTCAAAAACCATTTTTTTTGGGTCCAGGGATCTCCAAGATGTCCTTTTCACTCAGTCTTGAAATAAAAACTTTTCATGAATCCTATATATTCCATATAGCTATATGAACCAAATACATATATGAAAGACAAAAATATTAAAAAGTTATTGGGAAGATTTTTATCGACATCACGATTATATAGGCCAAATTGATTTCAAGAAATTTAGCGCCCAGTGTTGCAAAGGCATAAATACAGAATTGTGGCAAATTATGGATTAAGCTACATGACTCGGGTTAAATTATATCTACACATAAGTTTAAAATGTTTACTCCAGAAATGGCCGAAAAATATAAAACATATTTTTTCAGATTAAAATTTGTTTACTGTATTAAAGTTAAATGTTCATGAGATTCCTCTTGAATATGAGATTCGATCGTTCGTTCTGAGTTAGCATATAATGCATTTAAAAAAATAGTTTAGTAAATTCGATAAATGTAATTAACAACATTTGATTAAAATTTCGGAAATTACTTTCTATATAATAAAAAGGTTGTGAAATAAAACTTAAAAACTAAATGAAATTGACAAGACAATCACACGAGACAACATTTATTCCATTTCCTTATATTAAAATCTTTATTTAACAAGAGAATTATTTACTTTCGTTTCATTACTTTACTACATCTAGTCTTAGAATAATGGCAAACTGGAGCGCAACGTTAGTGGTTTGTGTTCCTTATTTCTCTTTCCTTTGTTATCCAAAACAACAACCGAGAAAGAAAGGAACGATCTACAACAAACCGTAAGCGCGAATATATTTACGACCACGTACACAAGAACATAGCAAACGTGATAAGGATCCGTAAGCTATTGTGCTGGACATTTGTGCTGGAATTAATCTCGGCATAGGATGAAGGCTGAGTGACTAGATTGCGTATTAAACTACTCTCAGTTGGTTTTTCATCAGACGGACAGGGTAGTTCAGGTACAGGTATTCGTAAGAATGATGTAATCGAAATTTTTTCTGTTTTTTGTTTCGATGCAGCTGTGTTAGCAATCCTATCAATTGGATTTTCTTGTTCATCATCATCGGGCCTATTAATGTAGCCTTTAGTTTCAATGCTATTGCGATGCTCGTAAACATTTGTACGTAGTCGTCGTCCGGTAATGATGGGATCAGATGTTGATCTGTGGCCTTCTAAAACAAATCGGCATACTAGAAGATCTAGAGCTTTACGCAATTCGAAGTTCTTCGTTTTGTTTTTTAGTTCATGAATCCAAAGAAGATTACAATCGCATATGAAATCGTTATCTGAAATATAAAAGAAAAATATGTATTACTTTAAGTATAAATAGCTAAAAGATGAATAGATTCAAGTTGAACTTTTGAATTGACTAAAATTTTCGAAATAGGAATCCTTCAACATGTTGAGGATATTATCATTAATATCTGTTATAGTTCCTATATGCGTGTGATGGACTATAATAATTTTCTATAACATATGATGCTCTTGCATAAAACTCATTTATCTAGTCGGGCTGATTTTTCAGATCTGGCCCATAATAATCTTAACCTATACGTAGTTGAATAGGTGAACCCAATTGAAACAACAGATTTAGGGCGACAAGCTTCGTATATATAATAAATGATCTGACTTTAATCACGCGTGTTTAAATGACTAAACATGTTGCTTGAAGTTACTTATAATACAAAAGTAGTTAGGACGACTCTCTGCATAGATGAAAATATTAGCGAACTACGTGCGAAATGTTATTTGCTATAAATGCTCTTCTGATAGGTCGAAGTCTGATCGGATTACATTGGCGAGTGCTGGTTCACTGTTGATGAGGATAAAGGCTTATGAGGATAAGGAGAAAGGTTGATGAGGATTTCAACGTGATTCGGAGATGTTGAAATTGTGTCCTCGTTCATCCTCCAGTGAAATTAAAGGAATGCGTAGATCTTTAGTCATTGTCGTCCAAAATATATCGTAAGAGCCGACAGGTGAAGTTTCACGGGGTACAGCCATCCTTTGCTTGGTGGGGTAGGGGGGATTACTTGAGAATGGGACGTCTCCTGGAGCTGTTAATGCGAGTGGCGAGCCGGATGGAGTTGATGAACCTTACATTTGGCTGGGATGGGTTCGGCACAAGTTCTTCTACATAGCGCGGAATTCAAGGGCTATGTTGTTTGATGGCCTTCTCTAGAGTTCGGTCTCTCATCGTCGGTATACTTGACGGTTGGTCTTCCTCTTCCTCTGACGTTCACCTCCTCTCTTTTGCACCAAGAGAGGAGGTTTACAAGATATTTAGGAGCGAGTGCGAAGAAAATATGATGAAGATTAGATGACGAAAGATTGAAAGATTCAGCCGAAAATTAATAGTGGATTTTAAATATGTACCTGATCTAATGTTTATAGAATCTACTACTGACTGCATGGGCCTTTTTAAATTTTTAATCAAATAAGTGAACAAGTCACTGGCGCTTACTTGAGAAACTCGGATTCAAGATTGCGATTTTTGTCCCGATGTTAACGAAAATAGATCTGATCATTCAAATATGTTGAAATGTGCGAAATGCTCGCTCGAAAACAACCTGAACAAAGCTTAAGATACGTCTCGCTAGTGCTGAGTTACGTGGGCTTTTATATCGAGTACTTGGTGTACATAAATTCTTGGTGTACATAAGTCCACGACTTAAAAAAAAATAAGGCTCAATTCAGAAATAAATTAAGCTTATTTTCAATCGAAAACAATTAATAAATAAAATAGATAGGAGCTAATTTCGAAAATTGTAAACGATAAGGAAATTACAGGAATTAGTCTTCCAAAAATTGAAGCAAGGTGGACACGTGGAACACGCTTAAAATAAAATCTCAAATAGCGGGAATACATCAAATGCGGGAATACTTTTCCCACGGACACAACAGTCAATCGTTTCGACATCTGCGCACCTAAAAACATACCGTCGCCCTGTCGGCAAGCTTTGTCATATATACATGTATGTGTGCATTTACACCGACTGAATGTTTCCGTATTGGGAGATTTCTTTTGCGAATGTGATTTATTATTATTATTCTTAACCGAAAAGTTTTTAAACGTATCTTTCCACCCACCATATTTTTCAATAAGTCGTTAAGCTTTTCACCCTATTGTGCTTTTGATGGATCTGATTGGATACTAATTACACGAATTTTAGTACAAAGCATTTCAAAGCAATGCTTCTAAGATGTTGGTTGCGTAAAGCTACTATCAACACCGCTTATGCGACCCACCATATCTAGCGTTCCTTAGATGCATTTTGGGTATTGTACTAGTTGGTTCTTAGTGAGCAAATTCCCAAATGTCAATTAGCATAATTCACCATTAAATAACCAAACTTATTTCTATAGAGCTAACATAAGTCGCACTCTGGAACCTGAATTTGTTCTAAGTAAGCGCCACCAACAAATCGCTTATTGTTGGTGGCGCTTATCAGGTCAAGTGTACATACCGGGACAATCGGTTCACTCAAATTCAATCGATTCAGTGTACAATCGATTCATTATTTTCTTCTGAATCTTTCGTTCTCTTAACATCATCCAATCTATAATTCTTTCTCATATCAATATTTCATGACCATCCCTTGACCATTACTTCGTCAACAAGAAAGCAATGAGATCATCGTCAGAAGTCTAGGTCAATCAACCGCTTAGCGCATGGAGACAATGAGGATGGCAGAGATACAAGAATAGCGGTTATAATGATCAAAAAGCATGACCTCGATCCTGCTTTAAAATTTTGTAACAGATAATTAAAAATATATTTCAATAGATATTTTGTACTTCTTAAAATAATAGTTATATTGATATCGCCTTGTACACATTTAATCTGTTATTATAACAGATTTATTCACACTGAATAAATTTGATCTTGTTAAAATCACACTGAATATAATTTACGTGAATTTATGTGATCTTATTTGTAGTTTAAAGTAACGTACGACGAGCGCTCGTTTCGCAGTTTACCTCTTCGTTAGGCGCGTGTATATTTAATATTTATGCATCGACCCGACTGTTACCACATGCACTATACTCAAAGATAGTGTAGCAATAGAGCATTACGATGGAATCTGGTCGTCTTACCAATATTCACAAATAATTTGTTATCCGTCCATAAGTACATGATATGGACGGATAAATCGACGGATAACAATTGATTTGCGAAAATTGGTAAGCCGGCCAACTTCCATCATTATGTTCTTTTAACTGACTAACGGCACAATGGTAAAAGTAGCACAATGGTAAAAGTACACCATTTTTGAGTATTGTTGCTTTTGGCAAAAATTAGGTCTAAGCATAAATTTTAAATACGCACGTGCCTGACGCGGAGCAAAACTCCGAAACGAGCGCTCGTCGTGTATTAGTTTATTTATAGTGCAAATTAGATCTACAGTAAATTTTATTCAGTGTGATTTTAATAAAGGCAAGACTTACTCAATATGAACAAAACTGTTATTACATCAGATTAAATGTATATTAAGCGATATCAAGATAACTAATATATATATATATATAAATATAATATAAATATATTATTATCATATAAATATTTTTATTAATATTTATTTAACAATTTATTTAATAATCAAATAGTTATTGAAAATGAATAATTATAAATATTAAAAATATATTTAGTTTAAACATATTTGCTTTTTCTCAATATACAAATGTCTCTTTCTTTGTCAGTCATTATCATTTTCCTCAAGCTGTCGAATTTGTTGCAGTTTCCTCTGAATTTATGTCCTTTATTGT
The DNA here is from genome assembly GCA_009867245.2 of Adranes taylori. Classification (NCBI taxonomy): domain Eukaryota; kingdom Metazoa; phylum Arthropoda; class Insecta; order Coleoptera; family Staphylinidae; genus Adranes; species Adranes taylori. Next base: position 5,498 of record WYDF02270735.1, on the reverse strand, counting down.
GGTCAAATGTGAGAGAACATTAATTCGAGAACATTAATTTGTAAATCACTTGTAAAACAATTTGTTTTAATACTATATCAGATCTGGGCAAAGAAAAGTTAGGAGATTTTACATTATTTTATAGCACATTGCAAGTTTTTTTATGTAATTTAGTTTTTTAATTAAATTATGTCAATGCTAAAACAATGTGTAAAAAGCCATCTCTAAAAGTCATATAATAAATTGTTTCGAAATACTTTGTGATATTCTCAAAGTTTTTACTTTCATACATCTTATGCAATCAGTATTTCAGTTGAATAGCTTTAGGGTCCCATCTGTTGGAACTAACTTTAGTGCACACGAACCTCATAATCTCTCGCACAAAAGACTCTGTACTAGCTACACTACTATACATTGCATATTGTTATGATATGCCGTAACCTTAAACTCAGGATTGTCACAGTGCTCAATTCGCCGATGACACGGCCTTTTGGGCTTGCGGCCCACAAACAAAACCTCTAAGCCACAGTATCCAAAATTGCCTCCACACGTTTTCTGACTGGGCAAAGAAATGGCGTGTAACACCAAATCCCGTCGAAACTCATGCTACTCTAATCCAAAACCCAAATTACACCAAAAACTGACATTAGAACCTTTCTGAAATCCAACTCCGCCTATGGGAAGAAGCTATCAAATTAAGGGATGAGGTTACGTACCTAGGCATAACTTTCTGCAGAACTATCGACTGGAAAAATATCCTAGCCCCACCTTAGCCAGAGCTAGAAAACGAGCTATTCTAATATCAGCTCTCAGAGGACACCTGTGACACTAAAACACACCATCCTACCTATAAAACCTATATAAGACAAATTCTTGATTACAGACAAATTCTGTACTCTTCTGCCACAAATAAGGAAATTCATAGGCTAATAACTTGTGAGCGTGCGATTCTTAAGAAAATTCACAAACTCAATTATAAGTTTCCAAGCGACACTCTATATGAAAAGCACACGGCCACACCTCTCAGTGAAAGATTTAAAACACTTCAATCTGAATATCCACTTAGACGCTCACAAGAAAACAACCTGCCTACAACACGCTACGGTCCAAACGTGGCGGAATAAACCGCCTAAAAGACCTTTCCCCCATACACCAGCCAGAAATCTTCAGCCAATGCAAGAGTCCCCGAAGACCTTCAACAAATCCTTGATACGATACCAATATCCTTTCGTTAAAAAATATCAAAATGAAGAAATAAACAAAGACAAAACAAGAATATCTACAATTCCTGATAGGGCACAATAGGACCCATAAGACAACATAATATCGATTGCACTCCATTGTAAGCAGCCTAACAACTAAGGTCAACAGGCACTTAGTTGTGTTACCCAGCAAGTGTTACTAGAAGATACATAAGAACAATCTAAGAAGTCAGGTAACCCTATGTAACCAAACTTCCTAATCAGTTGACCATGCTATGGCCAATGGTTTTCTACAGGTTTCTCTTGGCTGTAAAGCCAAATAAGGTATCTTTCCTGCCAGCTATTAGCTTACCAACACTGTCTGTAATTTACCCACACATTACCAGTATCAGGTTGAAGAGGATGATAAATCCTAAAGCCTCCTTTAATAAATTTTCCAACCTCCTAATTTACACAATTCCAACAAGGAGTGGAGTTTTAGTGCGGTAAAAATCCCACGCTGTTGGAGGCACGGACATCCTTCGCCTTTGAAAGTTTTCTCCACTTCCTACGTAAAACAAAAAAAAGATAACATAATGTCTCATTACGGCTTTATTCTAGCTTCAATAAAATGTTAATCAACCAACATTCTTTTTTTTTGTACACGCGATGATCTCATCGGAAACATTTGATGACATATGAAATTTTGCTATTACATATTATATACATAACGGGTACTTTTTTCCTTCAGAAATCCTATAACATTTTTCTCAATATTCCTATTATGAAACTTTTATATCTGCAAACATTTTCATCAAACAATATGAAGTAAATATAAATAAAGTTAGAAAAAAAGTGGATCAGATTTTGTCAGTCTTGTTAAGTTTGTATAAACATGATACATTTCTCATTGGCGTATCACATATTCTTCTAAATTTGATATTGACGTTTAAAAAACTTTTCTAATTGGAACTCAGTACAACTGAAACTTTTGAAATAAATACTGCGACTATTTCAACGAGATAGAAAAATGGAAAAAGGGAGATATAGGGGACTGATCGCTATATCTCCACCACTGACCCTTTTCCAAAAAATTAACTTATGAAAGAAATAGTTTAGTTTTCAACACAATCTCCCATAACATTAATAAATTGATCCCCGCAATGCTTCAACATTTCAATAGCCTCCTGGAAAAAATATTATCTAGCTTTTGTAAATCACCCTTCTACAGTAGACATGATTTCTTGATTGCATGAAAAGTGCTCTTGTAATTTTGGGAACAGACTCTATTCCCCGGGGGGGCAAATTCGAGAATAGGATGGATGCTCCACCAGTTAGACGCCTGCTTAGCGAATGGCAACCTTTGCAGCGCAAGAGGTCTGATTGGAAGCATTGTCCTGATGGAACATCACACGTTTGCTTAATTTCCAGCGACGTATTTGTTTTATAGCCTCTCGCAATTTGGAAATCAGTTGTTCATAATATTTGCCTGTAATCGTCTCTCCCGCTTACAGGAAATCGCTAAGAATTACTCTTTCAGCATCCCAAAATCCAGACAGCATAATCATCCCGGTTGAAGGTACTATGAATTTGCGTGTTATGTTTCCATTCTTTACTTTGGACTTTTTTCTCGGTCTACCCGAGTCGGAAAGTAATCAGTTTTGCGTCCAATACATAATTAATGAAGAATATATGACGATGCATTCGCCACATATTTCAAACTAAACTGAATGTAACGAGGATATTTTTACTCGTTTTAGTTTCTACGTCTAATGCTCATAAGTCATCTAAATGATTCACGATGGCTAGATTCTATGAAATATTGTAATTTCATAAGCAGTTTGTTTGATACACAATTAGTTTGGTAACTCGAAAATGTTATTTAAAATTCAAAGTTTCATTTTAACTGTAATTCATAGAATAAAATATTTAAAACAGTTTGAACATGGGATTTACATGTGTGGTAGGATCTAGAATTTCTATATAGAAATATAAATTAGCATTATTTTTACCGACGGGAGTAATAATTTCTATGTTGTTGATTAAATAAAATTATCGGAAGAAATGAGCCGTATCGTAAGCGTGGCTCGCAAAACTCAGTGAGGCTTAACGGCAGTGCATTTACTGAATCTGGCACTATCGTCACCTGTAGACGTAGGGGAAACGATTTTCATTGGAGACGAATCACCAAAGGGTGAAAGTTATTAGCAAAGTGATTATCCATAATAGGCGAAATTAATTTTGAAAAGTAGGGAATAGGAAATTGAGTAGGAATACATTAGATTATAGCAATTTACTAGAAGTCGGGAAAAAGTAATTTTAGATACTGGTGCGAGTTTGGAGTAAGAATTATGAGTTAAAAGGGGAGAGCTCAAGAAGTTCATCAGAGCTCAAGAAGAGGTCAGTTGAAAGTGAAAGTTGAAACATCCTTTGTTAATAGATTTTTTTTATGCAAAATCGAAGATATTGCAGTCTCCGTCGGTATGGATGCCTCTATCTGACGGTATGTCATTTGGCGATCTTCTTTAATCATGTGACGTACAGCATCGATGTATTTAGGATATGTCTACCTTCACACAATTTATTATTGCAGGAAATACGACCACAAGAAAATGTTGAGTTTTTGTTTGATGGTGTTTGTTAACTTGTATGCTATTCAAACATATTAGTAGAAACCGTATACTTAACAAATTTGGATTTCCGGAGAATTTCTTCCATCAACTCGAAATTAATTGGTATGAAAGTTGTTGCGCTACTGAATGATATTCTTATACTTCTTATATGAGGCAAGGTAAATATTTCTCGAACAGTTTACGCCATAAATTACTATTTGCACGACATTCTTTTCACGTTAGGACGGAAATCCTTACGCTTCGAAAAAATTTGAAAAATAAAAAATAATACGCCTATAGCTATTATTCCATCCGAGAGATGGATTTATATCTACAAGGAAAATATAACGTCAAGTGTTAGAAATATTAAATGTATGTTGAAATTGATAATTCATACTTTATCTTTAATATGATGAGACATTCTGTATCCTAACTGTTTTATACTTTATATTTGTAATCATAAGTCTGCTGTGCTTACGACAGAAGTATTTCTATGTATAACAAAATAATCTGTATTGTGACAAAGAGGTTTTACAATTGAAATATAATGGAATAGAACATGCACCAAAACATTCAGTAATTAGAGAAAACAGTTAAAAAAAATGAAATGATTAAAAATATGAAAACATATAGCCAACGCAGCAATTACAGCAGGGCACCGAAATCGGTTTCCCAATATTCTCGTGTTCTTATGTAGAGTACAAGGCACAAGATTTTAGCCCGTATGTGATTTTCTTCTTAAAAGTGTTGGGAAGTGTTTAAAAACTATTTAAAAGTGTCTGAAAGTATCTTGAAGTTTTTTTAATTTTATTTGGCAATGTGTTGTATAGCCTCATTGACATCGGGATTGGACCTTTTAACGTATTTGTTAAGCAATGATGAGCAGACGTAGTGTAATGTTTATTAAGTGTGTCGTGATTGTGAATATATGTATATAATATCCACCCATTACAATTTTTATGAGCTTCTTTGATGTAGAAATGTGCACGTGTACTCTATCCCAGATCTGGATCAATATGCATTCCTAAAAATTTAACAGAACTAATATCGTTTTCCGCCTTTTTTAATTAGTATATCAGTTTAGATGTTTTACTCTCATTTAAATGCCATTTATTTGAGGTAGACCACTGCAAAGCTTGCGTATACACGACTATTGATTTGTGTTCGATTTATGTACTGTGGTTAGCGTGCTGTTAGCTACAAACAAAACACTATACTCTGGTTTGGCACTAAAGTCGTTGAAAAAGGTTAGAAATAAAATCGGCCCCCGTATAGATCCTCGAGGTACACCCACTCCGATCACCTTTTCTTTAGAGCACTCCTCATGTGTGACCTCTTTCTATTTGTCTCATGTGGTTTCTATTTGTCAAATACGATCTTATTAGTTGCATGCTTTATTCTCAAAATTGTAACTTTAGTTTCTCACATGTGCCACTCAGTCAAAAGCCCTGCTTGGCTAACAAAAATATGACATTGTGAATTTTGCGTCGCGAAAATATTGTAACAAGGGGGGGGGGGGGGGGGTACGTAGCGAATACTTACTTAAATACTTGAATAAATATATACGTCTCAGACTTGGAAGAGATGTTAAAGAGGGGGCATAAGCTGATGACATAGTATGTATGGCGGGTAGTAGAGAGGAGATGAAGGAAGTGATAGAGAGGGTGAATAGATATATGAGGAAAAGAGGGATGGAAGTGAATGGGAGTAAGACAAAGGTTATGGT
>WYDF02270725.1:0-18085 GCA_009867245.2 Adranes taylori | reverse complement strand
ATAACCCAACACATTTGGGTAAATAAAATATGACCTGGTAATGGATAGTCGTTTTACGACGGGTTATCATCTAGTTAAATAATAGTTATTTACTGTCTTTTACTGTCTTAAAGTAATTCTGCATCATGTATGCATCCTTTTAAAGATTATTAATTCAATAAATACTTTGTTTTTTATAAATTTAATTCATATAGGAGTATCATCAATTCTAATTTCCTGCGGATAGATATATCACACTTCTTCCCTTTAGAGGTATAACATAAATTCTCAGCAAATGAAAAATGTCTTGTCCTACTAAAAGAAAAGAAATAAATAAGCGTGTCCTAATTTCAGCAGCTAGAAAATCGGATAGTGTGCTATTTGCTAGTGCCGGAAAAGACATTTTTTATTCCGCGTAATAGTAACGTTTCTGGACGAATTGCTACAGTTTTCGTATCAAATAGATTTAATCCTTTTATAGCCAGTGGGCCGAGTGTATTATACGATATATCTGGTGTAGGTTTTCCACAATGTTGTCTATATCTTAATCTTCACTGCTACAGTTCTTTCATCGTTATTAATTTATTTTTAAAAGTTTTCACTACAGATTTTTATTCTTTTCTATTTTCTTTTTTTGTAAAAATTTTCTGGTGTTTTGTTTTCTTTTGGTATTTTCTTGTTCCCATAAGTTTGCTTTTAGCTTTTGTCGTTTCTTCTTATTACAATGTAGAAGCTTCTGTTTATATGAAAATATGTACGCCTAGATGCATTTTTTTTACTAAGAATCCAACTGAATGTTCTGTGGGAGTTGCAGGAGATGTAACAGTTGAACTGTGAGCTAACAAGGTGAGCTCAGATTCTTCCCACAATAAATTTCTTCCCCACAATATATTATTTCCCAAAATATATGTTCTCCATCTTTGTCTCCGTAATGAACAAGATGTGTCTAGTACTAGTTCAATCCAAACTTGATAAATGAAAGTTGAATCATCAAGTAGATCAGATGGTTTCAAATCAACATATCTAGGAGATTTAAAACCTCCCCAGCAAAGTGAATTAGACTAATACGAATTTCTTCGCTTTTCTCAAAGTTATAGATTATGCGCTTTTTGTAAAGACAACATTGGAAGATGTTCTAATTATTGGTTTCTCTTCACACTATAAATCGGCGGTGGAAAACTTGCTTTCAATTTGTATTTAACTTTATTTCACGTGGATTCGACCTCTCTACTTTCATCCCTCTTGTTATCTCTTCTTCTTTCCAAATTAATCAATTCTTCTACAATTCTAGAATACCTTTATCTTTTAATTACATAAACTAATTTCATAGTTTGCTAAAAATTCCTTTTAATGTAAATATGTCAACATTGTCAAGAACTCCGCAACAAGAGACTACGCTATGCGAAATAGCAACGTAATACGAAAGCAGGATATCTACGTTCCATCCACTACGATAACCCGGGACTCAGTCAGTCAGTCCTCATAGTGTGAACGCGATCGCTTAGCGTGACGTCACACGCGAACTCCTGCAGCAGCAAAAAGGATTCGCTGCACGATCCGTACAGACTTTTTTTCTTTTACCTTCTGCTCCTTATCAAACCATTCGACCTTCGGAAAGCGCGTTAACCCTACAACTTTCGTTATCTTTGTTTCACGCATACGTGTTGTTCTCTTACGCACGCATATAGTTTTACTTTTAACGTGGATGAATTGAAGCCGACCACACCAATACGTTTTAAATTTTGCCTTTTCTAATTTTCGGTTTTTTTTTTTCGGAGTGCGGTGAAAGTAAAATTGCTTTTCGAACCATCTTGGAAGCATTTCTGCTCAAGCTGTTATTTTCATTCTTGTGGTTTCTTTATTTTTTATGGTGAAAATCTTCCTTGGCTGTGTTTGTGTTACGTAGGGTCAGGGTTTTTTGTTCATGTTTTTTTTTATTTTTTTATGGATAGAACTTCAAGACTTATCGTGATTTTAAGAGTGTTGAAACGTTTAATGGAATAAACAATTCAATTATTACTATTACGTATTATAAATTATAAAATGAATGTTACAATCGCGAGTTCTTATAACTTTAATGACACTCTAAAGGATATAATTTAATTAATATTACTTAACTATAAATAAGTATATCGTAAATGAATTTATTTAAAATTGCATTAAGTAACGCAATTGTTTAATTCTATCAACAATCTATTATTACCAAAGCAACCTATTTTAACTTAAAAGGATTATTTCCATATTTCTGGTAGAGTAATAATATTTAATTGAGGTTAACTTTTATTCTTAAATAAATGTTTCTAGTCCATAGTAAACGTTGATATTTTTATCGAAAGAAGTTTCAAACTAAGTAGGGAAAATCGTTTTGTGTATCTATTATATTTCATTACAAGTTCCAGCAGAGGAAAGTCTGTTAAAATAATTGGAGAGTCTCCACACGATTTTATTAAAACTATATAGGTATAAACATACATGATAAATCATTTCTTGTTTTCTGGATTACACCTCGCGTGGTAGACATTTCAGTGTGCCGACGTTTCGCCAAAATCGCATCTGGCATTATTGAGGCTTAGAAAAAGTTAGAATATGGCTTCGACAACGATTTTTTGTAGGCACACTGACAAGCCTACAACGCGAGGTATAATCCAGAAGATAAGAAACGATTCATCAGATTACAAAATAAACATATGTGTAGATAATTGTACTTCTAACTTAAATGGACGCTTAACATTCTGATGGGTACTTGAATTGAGATTGAAAGTACTTGCGAGTCTATTACTGGAAGCGAACAAAATTTTATATCTCAACGTTTTGCTCAACGTAGAACCTCTGTCTAAAATTTAAATAAATCGAATGATTTCTGTGGAGTATTTATTCGAGAGATTTGAATTAGTTTGGGTTATGTTAAGAAACTTTCATTGATTTCACTCTTCGGAAGAGCAGTTTATAGGAACCTAAAAAGACCGGAAAGTGAGAAGTTAGAAAATCGGGGCGATTAGTATATAATCTTCAAGCGGTTCGACAATATTAAAAAGTTCAAGAGCAAACTAAAATAAAAGATGAATTTCGATGGAATTAGTTAGGGATTCAAAGAATGAGGAGATAAAAACTGAGATGCTTTACTAGAAGCAGAAATAGGACGACCAGTGGAGTTACTCACCAAAGCTTGCAACAATAACATATTAAGGAGAAAAACACGAGCGAGCAAGAAAGTGATATTCTGATGGAAAATGTGAAAAACCTCAACTAAGGAACAAAGTACAACAAGCTAGAAAAGAATGCAAAAGAGTCAGAATTAAATGGAAGCCGGCAACCCAGCGGTAGCGATAGAGCAAACGAAACACGCCCATTAAGCGCTATTCAAAGAACTAAGATTCAGCCAAAGAAACTGCTTCAAAAAGCTGCAGATAAATATTGAAGACAATATGTGGGGGCTGCTTTAGACATTCGTCGCAAAAGCGAAAGAAGTCCATAAGGCAACCGATGGGTAGATTGTAGCTAGTATGTTTCTTGCAAAGAACAAGAAATTAAATCCGCTCCAAAAAGGTTATCTGAAAGAAAAGGTCTTGGACCTGACGGAAGTTTCTGTAGCGAGCAGAGTTAGAAGAAAGCAGAAGCTTTCTAAAAAAGGTTCGGCATAAAATAAAGTACTTAAGTTAGCGTTTCTAATCGTATTGGACTTCAGTTATGCATCCAATGCTGTAAGATGGAACAAGATAGTAGAGTCTTTGTACGAAAGGAACATACCACCATACTTAACTTAAATAGTAACTAGTTCTCCGCCTCGCAGGCATATAGACAAGGCATACGCAAGAAGAATTAATGACTAACAGTCTGACATGTGGGATACAAGCATTAGTGCTAATACCTGTATTATGTAATGTAATTACCTCCAAAGAACGGTAAATGAATTTGTTTAAATCCTAGTATCCGTACATCCTTTCAGAAAAGAAGATGCCAGGAAAAGTTCACGTATAGCTTTTGCAGATGACCTTATTCTATTCTTAATAGGAAAATTGCAAACAGTGTAGCAAGAGAAACCCATGAATCCTTAAGAAAGATGATTTCGCCATCGATAGTAAATGATGGTTTAGAATTTGCTTCAGACAAACAGACATCTTATTTAGAAGTTCAAAAACCGCTCCGGACGTAAATATGTTCATGTAGGGTGGGAAGTGTACTTATTATATTATAGCAGGTACTTTTGGCTCCTGTTTCAATGAAAGAAGAAGCAAAACCGGCAACCTTTCTAAGTAGACTATAATCAGGAATGTGAGTGGCCTACATGGTAAAAGAAGCACTTCCAAATAGCGTCACAGCATCTTTTATCATTTCGATTTGCATTTTAAATAGAATCCGATGATTTTTGTGGATTAGTTATTTTAGAGATTTGAATTAGCCCCAGTTATGTTCATAAACTTGATATCACTTGAACAATTTGTAGAAATCTAAGAGGACTGGAAAGTGAAGATTAGGAAATCGGGACGACGCTAGTATATAACGTTCACTGTGTGACTATTATTAAAAACTTTAAGAATAGATGAAAGGATGCGTGATACAAAAGGTGAATTTCGATGGAATTGTCAGGGACTCACAGAATGAGGAGATAAGAACTGAGATGCTTTACTAGAAGCAAAAATCGAACGATGAGTGAAGGTACTCACCCACGCTTTCTACAATAACATATTAAGGAGAAAAACACGACCGAACAAAAGTGATATACACTGAAATACTACTAAGGAACAAAATACAATAAGCTGGAAAGAGGTCCAAAAGAGCCATAACAAAATGGAAGCTGAGAATCCAACGATAGCGATAGAGCAAGTGAAACACGCACATAAAACGCTATTCAAAGAACTAAGATTTGGTCAAAGAAACTGCTTCAAAAATATGCATCTGAACGAAGACAATATGTGGGGGCCGCTTTGGACAGTTGCTGCAAAAGCCATTCAAGTCCACCGGCAAACGCTGGCTAGATCATAGCTAGTATGTTACTTGTAAGGAACCAGAAACTAAACTCGCTCCAAAATGTTGTACCTGAAAGAAAAGTCCTTGGGCTGGGTAGACTTCCTCAAAGAAAGCTTTTGCCAAAAACGAATGCAATTAAATTAGCAGTACTAATCGTATGGATGTCAGTAATGCTTCCACTGTAAGATGGAATAAGGTAGTAAAGACATTGTACGAAATGAACATACCACTATACCTAACTTAAATAGTAACATGACAACGTTCTAAGAATCATTAAAATGCTAGCATTCATATTTAATAAGATGCTAGGAGATGTGCGCTTATGGCTATTGCCTTGTTCCATTCGTCACTTGTTCCATTGGCTACCTTGTTCCATTAGTCACAGGGGAAAATACAAATAGTTACCATGAGAAACATATGAAACCCTAAGGAGAGAATGACTGTCCAGAACTTGCTTCAGAAAAACGCCCAGGCCATTTGGTTTATAGGCAAAAGAAACGTTGTTGATGTAAATATATACATGTAGACTTCAACGTAATAAGTTGCAAAAACGGCAACCGTTTTAAGTATGAGGAATATGGGGGCCTACATGTTTTTGGAAGCACTTCCAAATAGCGTCATGGCATCTTTTAGAGGAAAACTACGAGGACTGGATCACATGTGTATAAAATAAATCAGCATCCTGCATCTTGACGATCGATTTTGGTGAATATTCTGTTTAAAATCCCCACACGTACTAACCTTGCTACATGAAATGGTGGATGCGCTAGGCTGTAGTGTACAAAAATGTGTGTCGGTGATGACCAATGTGCAGGGGTGCTCACGTGTTACGTTAAATTATATAGTTGGTTGACTATATATGTGGTTGCCTAAATTTGCGTATTTTCAGCGGACTCCTGTTTTCAGATTTATGATGTACATTGCATTGTAAATTCAGCACTAGAAGGCGTCATGTGGCTGTTTTTGGAAATAATTATATGAGAATACATTGTGGTGGCCGTTCATGTTGAATATGAGGGGCCTATATGGTAAAAGAAGAAGTACTTCCAAATAGCGTCATAGCTTCTTTTACCATGTCAAACAAATCCATTGATTTTTGTGGATTATTTATTTGACATATTTGAATTAGTTTGGATTATGTGCAGAACGTTTTATTGATGTCACTCTCCAGAAGAACAATTTATAGAGTACTAGAAAGTGAAGAACTAGGAAATAGGGGCTACGTTAATATAATATATAATGTTCAAGCTGCTTGACAATATTAAAAACTTCAACAGCAGATGAAATGATGAATTTCGATGGAAGAGTCAGGAACTTAAAGAATGAGGAGATAAGATCTGAGATGCTTTTGTAATACCACAAATAGGACGACCAGTGGAGTCACTCAGAAAAGCTTGCAACAATAACATATTAAGGAGAAAAACATGATCGAACAAAAAAGTGATATACTGGTGGCACACTGAAATACTTCAACTAAGGAATAAAGTACAATAAGCTTAAAAAAATCCAAAAAAGTCATAACAAAATGGAAGCTGAGATTCCTACGGTAGCGGTACAGCAAGTGAAACATGCACATAGAGCGCTATCCAAAGAATTAAGATCCAACAAAACAAAGTGCTTTAAAAACCTACAACTGAAAGTTGAACACAATATGTGGGGGTTTCTTTGGACAGTCGTCGCAAGAGCCAAACAAGCTCTGGGACTCAAAGAATGAGAAGTGAGAGAGAGAATATTCTTTACTAGAAAACAAAAGAAGGACAATCTGTATAGTCACTCACCCAAGCTTGTAACAACAACATACATAGGAGAAAAACACGACCGAACAGAAAAGTGATTTACTTATGGTACACTAAAATACTTCAAGTAAGGAATAAAGTACAAAAGAGTCATAACAAAATGGAAGCTGTGGATCTGTGGAAGCTGTGGGGGTAATGATAGAGCAAACGAAACTCGCCCATAAAGCGCAATCTAAATAACTAAGATACAGCAAAAGAAACTGGTTCAAAAACTTGCAGCTGAAAGTTGAAGACGATATGAGGGGTTGCTTTAGACACTCGTTACAAAAGGCAAACAAGCCCACCGGCAAACATTGGGTAGAGCGTAGCTACTATATTTCTTGCAAAGAACCAGCAAGTAAATTAGCACCAAACAAATTATCTGAAAGAAAAGGTCTTGGACCGAGCGGAGTGCTTAAAAGAAAGCTTCTGGCGAAAACCAATGCTGTTTTGATAGCAGTATTAATCATATTGGACGCCAGTAATGAGCCCAATGCTGTAAAATGGAACAAGATAGTAAAGCTTTTGTAGGAAACGAATTTACCAGTATACCTAACTTAAGTAGTAACAAGTTCTCTGTCTCGCAGGAACATGGAGCATGCATACGCCAGATGAATGAATTAAAAAGTTAGAAATTCTTTCCAAAGAAAAAAGGGCGGTTTTTGAATGGCTTTTAGACGATCAACGCAATAATTTTTTTGGGCACTTCCAAAACCAAGGAGAAGGTGCATAGCTCGTAATGATATTGGGACTACGTTGTAAAATGACCATTTGACATAAATTTTCTTTAACGACATTATTAAGTCTTTCATTTAATTCAAACTCATATGAAATGTTGCATAAATAAATTTAATTTGAATATGACAACATTGAAATCAGCTAGAAATTGGACATGGCTCGTTTTTGACGTAGCATATTTAAAGAAAACAACACCTTAGGCAACTTTTATGCAAAGAGCAAGCAATGTAAATAAAATTCAAATTTTGTTGTTGTTTTTGCTTTAACAGCGAGATAATTAAAATCTGTTCTTCCCAGAGGCTGATTTTGTTTTCTAAGTACGTACTCCACACATTTGCTTACTGATATCTAAAAGAGAATTAAAAACAAAAAAGAAACAACAAGCAACAGCTTTGTAATAATCTTTTGAGAACTGTCACAGAAATCGTGAACGCAACAAATTACTCCAAGAAGGTCTCCGGGGTCATAGAACATAAAGCCTTGTTCTCATCACACTAAAAAATATTAACTACATGCAACTTTAAACTGCGCCAGATTTTTATTGCTTTTAGACAAAACAGCGTATTGTTATCTTTCATAAAGTTTTATAGTTCTTAAAGATTTTTCGAAACATAAGAAAATTACAAATTGGCTTGATACTAAGTGATTTACGACTATTTAAAATTAAATACAATGAGGGGCTATTGATTAAAAACTGAATTTTTATACAAATCGACATTACAAAAATTTTTTTTACATACGAGGAGCATGTTATATATGTTGAAATGGTCTTTAAATTCAATAGTTGAGTTGGGCGCGAGTTAACACTGAGTTAGGCGCGAGGATAACAACTGTCAATGAAACCATTTCCTATAAAATGTTACCCACTCTTATCAAACCGACAGAATTGCGTAGTTCCTAACATTTCAAATATAATTCGTTAAATTCATGTATTTATAATAATAATTACTTAAAAACAAAACTAAATAAATGTCAGCAAAATGTTGAAATTTAATGAAATTCTGTTTGACATAAATTGTAATAATTCTTTCTAGAAATCTTTTTTTTTTCACCGCAATTTTACTGTAATTTTAAATATTTTAAAATACCTTTGCACAAATATAATTCTGTTAATTCTTTCGGGGTCAAATCAACCAAAAAATTGGTTCAGGTCAGGTTCAAAATTGAACCTGACCATTTCTGATTTCAATGAAACTTTCTGAGATTATTCTCCTTAATGATGTAAATGAAAATATATTTTTAAAATTTTTGTATCTTATTGGGGTTTGTTGTAAGTAATTTTTAAATTTTGGAAAAATAGTCATTTTTTGGCATGCATTAACTTTTTAATTCTTGAATTACTCAATTTCTTTTTCTCAAGAATTACTCAAGTTCAAGTTCCTAGAGAGATTTTTGATACCTTATTTTAATGTGAGTTTCATAAGATTTAATATGATATGTTACACATGAACATGTTTGATGAAATTTCTTGTTTAATTTTCAAAAAAAAAATTTAATATCAGATTTTTTAAAAATTTGGAAAAAAATATGTATGTTTCTTGCAATGTTATAAGCTTTAAATAATAAAATTTACAGAATGGAATCTCCATGGGATCAGTAGGATCTCCAGGGGATCTCCATGGGGTAAGTTTATTAAGAAACAAAAATAGAATTTTTTAAGTTAGCGCATTTAAATATTTTTCAAAAATATATATGTTTATTATTATTAGCTGTATTATTATTATTAGCTTTGAACCTTAGTATATTTGGAATATTTGTGATAGTTATTTACTAATGTTGCATCAAAATTAAAATTTTTAGTAAATAATTATCTAAAAATACTAAGATTGAAAGCTAATAATATTGCATAGAACATATATTTTTTTGAAAAATATCTAAATGCTCTAACTTAAAAAAATTCTATTTTTTCATTTAAAAAAAAATCCAAAAAAAAATTCACCAAATATCTTCATGTGTAGCATAATATATTAAACTTTTTGAAGTTCCCTTTAAAATAAGGAATCAAACATCTCCCTAGGCCTAATAGAACTTGAGTAATTCAACATTTAAAAAGTTTATGCGTGCCAGAAATGGACTATTTTTCCAAAATTTAAAAATCAATTACACCAACCCAATAAGATAAAAAATCTAAACATATATTTCATTTATATCATTGGAGAGAATAATCCATGAAATTTTCATAAAAATTGAAGATGGTCAGGTTGAGTGACTGGTTGATTTGGCATGGAATGACCCTTCGTTATTTTTCTACCCTTTTGGTTTCTCCGTAATTTCCTTTACTTTTGTTATTTTTTAGTAGGCTTTGTTAATTAGAGTACTAAATGATTCACGTTTCCGTCACTTTCGTAGTCAAACATATGGAAAACTTAAATGAAAATGAACGAGGCTGAGGCTCATTCTATGTTGTGAAATATAAGTTTTTATCTTCTATTGCTGATTGAATTTATAGAAAGAGACATATATGATATTGTCAAACGAGTAGAGGTAGACATAGCAATTGATAGAAGACAAGGTTCAAGTAGAACCGGAAAAAAAGTTTAAAAAAGAACCAAGATGGATAAATGATGGACTTAAAATGAGCACATGGATTATTTGAGGTCAGTTTAAGAAAATCGCAAAGAAAATATCATAGATTGACAACAAATATGTAACTTCATTTAAAAACATGATGTAGTAATACTTAAGTCTCGAAGATTGCGGCGAATTTATGGGATTAAAAGGTTCGGAGATTGATGAGTTGTACTTCTCTTTTGATGAGACTCAAACTGCAAACAATAAATTCTATTATTGAAAAATAGCAAAGAAGCTTAATTCTGATATAACAGAAGAAGAGTTTAAATAGAAAGAGTTTAAATAGGAAAAGAGAAAAATAGAAAAAGAGTTTAATTCAATATACGCCATACAACTTTGATCTCAATATTGTTCGTTGGTAATTTCATTACGTGGATTCAATAAATGCAAATGTCTTTGGAAAAGGAATGCATACGGTCCAAATTAGTTGTTTCATATTACTAACACAAAAAATTAAATGTCTAACGGTGCTTTTAGCTCAATTACACTAGAACCTGTCAATTTCGAGCTATTAGGAATTGAATTTCTGGAATATTCAATTGTCTGAAGTATTCATTTATAATATATTAAAGCAACGGTGGACAACCTGCAGCCCAAGGGCCAACTCCGGTCCCCGTAGAAAAGTTCGATCCGGCCCGCCTAACCTCTAGCAATAATATTTTATAGCTTGTACACCAGTTTACAAAACTGGCCACAAATGATGCAGCATCAATTGCGAAGAAAAATAAAGGTGCTGCTTGTTAGATTCAAAAAGGAAATGAAAAATGAAGATTCTTCTAGAGCATTTATATGTCAATGTACTATTCAATAAGTAAACCCATGTTGAAAATGATGCAATTAGAAAGCTCACTATTATGGTGATGCATTGCGTGAACATATTGTCACGTATTTTTAGGGCGGCGGGTAGTTCTCTCCGACGCGACATGGGTGTGAGGGGATTTTTATATGGGTTAGCGTAGCAATCCCCTGCTCACAATTATAAGTACCCCAACTCCTTTGTTAATTTATAAGATAGCCCTTTAGTTTAGCTACTTCTAGTAAAGTTATTCATTGAATAATTGATGCGGAAAGATCTAATCTAAATCCCCCAGTTAACACACTTAATTTAGAATAAAACATTAGGCTGGACCATCGCTAAGTTGGACATGCCATTTAGATATAATTTTGCCTTCCGTGGCTGACTAATTACTGATAACGTCAATCCCTAACGATAGTCATAATCCTTAATAATTCAGGCAGCAGAAATAAACAGTTATTAAACTTAATAAAATTGATTGTTAGTCAAAAATGTTTACATGCCAGTGACAATCCAGTGACATGGTCATTCATTCCCATGCGTAAAATAAAATAATCAACGTTATGCAATTAATAAAATAAATCAGCATTTGAATAAAAGTGACTTTATGAACTGAACAATTATATCAAAGAAATGTTATACTAGGTACTTACAGATTTCGCCGCTGTACACAAACTATTTATTTCTTATTTTAGTATAACGCACCATTATCTTAATTATTTATTGTATCGCTTATAATAAAATACTTAATAAATTTATGATCATACTTTAATTAAACATGACTTTATTTTATATTTAATTTCTAATCTAATATTATTTTATTCCGGATTGTTACTTCGCTACTTAGTTCGACATTATAACGTTTGGCAGATGGCCAAAATCTCGCTTCCCGCTGCACCGCTTTTATACATCTCAGGTCTCCTTCCAAAATCCGATATGCATATTTTTCACCATGATTAATTTGCGCATTGCGCTAATCTCATTAGCGCATTGTAGAATATTTGCGTTGCCACCTATGTGCAATTGATTTGTTTAAGATGTAATGAATTAGCATAGGGTGTAATCAATAACTAATATTTATCTTTGTACTTTGATCATAAAATAGATCTCTCTTAAGTTATCCGATGACTGTCCTCTTATCTAAAATGTTATTTACATTGCTAAAGCTTTTATGGTGTCTAATTATTATAACGTATTCACCTTATTTGTGAGTACTTAATGCCTAATCCTTTTACATCAACCTAAACAGGAACGTGAACAAATCTCCACATTGCAATATTTATAAAAATCATCTTTGAGTCATCGATATTCCGAAAATTATTGTTTGGGTCTAAAATGAATATGGAGAAAACGTTTCTATTTGAGGAATGTAATTAAATTATTTATGGACATAAAAATCTTATGCTATGACGACAAAAATGGAATAGATGGTAGGTTTAACGTTTTTTGTTGACATTATCTTGGCAAATATAAAATCTAGGTTTATGTAGCAATATTCAGAATTTAACAATCAATTTCTTAATTTTTAGGAAAAAGTATAATTCAAGCTTACATGAAGACCTTATCTAAATCTGTGCAGTAGCAAATTACTTCAATCAGCAATTATTTATTGATTAAAACTGTATTTGTAATATGAATATTATTTTATGGTTTAGTGAGATTAATGTGTCAATCCCTGCTGCGAATCTTAGACCCTCAGAACAAGATATTAAAATATTTATGCAATTCGTATCAAATATGTACCCGTAAAGCAGTCGTATCCAGTAATGCTCCTAAAAACAATTTCTTCAGAGGTCATTAAGTGGCACGCGAATTCTACATAGCCACAGTTTTGGCCCGTGATATGCAAACGGTTGTCCATCCATGCTTTGAAGTTTTCGTTAGGACTTAAAATAAGTACTTCTAAAATTTCATCAGTTATCATGAATGCAGGAAGCACTTCGTTTCATACAAACTTTATCTGGAAATAACAGGTCCAATATCACCTGGGAGATATGTTATGACAGGCAGTAGAAAGTTTTTTTTTACATTAACACTCCATTTAAATTTGTTCTTGCTATTGAATACTTCGCTGTTTTTTGTATCCGATGTACTTTTTTTGTACATTGATACGGACTTTAGTACCAATGTACGATTTGGTACCACTTCTCGTTTAGACTTACCACATTCTATCTCTAAGTGGGTACATTTATTTATTGGTGTATGAAAGGTATATGAAAAATCAACGAATTGGGGTTACTAAAATTTTGTACAGTTACTTGAGTACTTGAGTGCCCTTGAGTGCCCTGTAAGTTGCTGGTACTGGAAGATTAACTATTTTGAAACTTACATTTTAATTAAATTTTAAGTGCATTATTTCTATTAAACCCAAAATTGTTTTAAAAATAAATTAGAAGTGCTTAATTGATTTATGTTTAATTGTGATGTTAATCAATTTCATATTTAATAATAAAAAACAATATTATCAGGTAATGTTGAATTTATATGGATATGACATTTACATCACATTAACAATAATTATAATTAAATGATTGAATACATAAACAACTAGTGATTTTATGATTCCATTAGTTAGGTGAAAACATTAAACATTTACAATAATTATTTTGTTAAATTTACAAGTTTTGAAGCACTAATAACATTTAAAATGTTTAAAGCATGGAAATTTGGAAAGGTAATTTTTTTCATTTTTATTTATATTTCTCACATGATTTAACCTAACTTCTCTCTTAGGCAGTTAAGAGATTAATAGTTAACTATTTACTTGTATTTTCCTGGTACTAGATGATTTAACCGGGGGTCGGCAACTTAATTTGGTCGAGGGCAATATTAAAGCCACTTGGGAACCGAAGTTTGGCCCCATAATATTTTTTAATAGGAAACACTGATGGTTTGATTAATTATTTTTTAAATAAAAAATAACACAACATTTGAACAATCGGAAAAAATGAAGATCGATTTCGCATGTGTACCCTCAGAACATAAATATGATTATACTATATATAATAGAAATGAAACCTACATAGAAGCTTGTGATATCATAGAAGTGGCGAAGCGGCATAGAAGTGGCCCCTATATCTGTGGGGCAACACTAAACGGTGAGTAGCGGGATTTATTACTACTTACTTAACTTAATTCCTTTCACTCCTATCCAGAGCATAGGGCTTCGATGAAGTTTCTCCAGCGCACTGCAGTTCCAGTGAGGACATTCAGTTCTGCAAAAGTCTTTCCTTCCTTCTTTGCCTCTTCATCTACAGTCCTTCCCATTATGTCTTTGATCTTCCACGTTTCCTTTTTCCCTGCGGATTCCAGAACAAAACTTGTCTCTCCACAGCATCCTGATTTTTTTCGGAGGGTATGACCAATCCACCTCCATTTTCTTCTCTTGATTTGAATAGAGATGGATTTCTCTCTCGTTTGGTTCCAAAGATCTTTGTTAGATATTATATTTGGCCACAAGATTTGGAGATTTTTTCTGGTGCATCTATTCAGGAAGACCTACAACCTACTGGTGATTTTGGAGATGAACTTCCAAGTCTCACGACCGTATAATAGCAACACTTTCACATTGGTTCTGAATATTCGGAGTTTGGTCGTTGTTTAAATCCCTGTTGCCCGCCATAGTGGATACAGCTGGATTAAGACCCCATTTGCCTTTCGGTTTCTTACTCTGATGTCTGCAGTTGCGCCAACATTCTGTAGAAATGTTCTTACATCTCTTGTGTATATTTTCATAATAATGAATGCTTGATTATACACCGAGTGACGGTAGCAGTCATGAAACACCCATTTCATTATCTTCATAATCTTTGTCTTGCAGAAGTGTACTTTCAGACTTAGCATCTTGGCTTCGCACTCGAGGTCTTGGAGTTTACCATATTAAGATGGTTCAGAGAGGGTAGGCACATATCATCTGCAAAATGTAGATCCTCCAATCATGCAGTCAGCTTCCATTGTATGCCTCTCTTTTTTCCATCTGTGACTTTCACCTCATCCAGAACCAATAGAAAGATTCTTGGGGACAAAATACATCCCTGACGAATTCCTGACTTGACTGCGAATGGTTCCGTGATTTTCCCCTCGTGGATGACACAGCATATGTAGTTGTTGTATGTTTCTTTAATTACTTTTGTTATCTTTTCCTGTATCCCGTACTTCTGCAAGGTTTTGTCGCTCGAGCACTTTATCGAGGTGCTCAATAAAGAAAGTGAGGAACAAGCTGAACAAGAACCTGGAGAAGAGGAAGAAATTATACAGTATAAAGAAGGAGTAGGAAATGTCTTTTAAGGGAATCAATGCCATTTCAAAATCTTCGAACAGAAGATGAAGGCTAGTGATAAGTGTTCGATAATAATACGAAGCGTGTCAATTTAGTCGGTACAAGAACGATGACTTCTAAACTCTGCTTGCTCCTTCCTTATTTGTGATTGCACTTGTGCTTTGATTCAGTTGAGAATCACCCGCGACAATACTTTACTTGGAGTTGATAGTAGGGTGATTCCTCTCAAATTATGACAGTTAGTGGTGTCCCGTTTCTTGGGTAATTTGACCAGGAAACCCTCTCTCCATTCCTGTGACAAGGTCTCTTTGATCCAAATCTTCTTGAAGATTTGGCGGTGTCGGTGTCTGGATCAGTTGACAGGAGCACTTGTGAAATATTATTTGCTCCAGGAGTGCGTCCATTTTTCAGCTGCTTGGTCGATGCCTTGAACTCCTCCTTGGAGGGTGGGTCCAAGTTAGTTATATTTCCTACTCCTTCTTTATTCTGTACAATTTCTTCCTTTTCTTCAGGTTCTTGTTCAGTCTCTTCCGCACTTTCTCTATTGAGCACCTCCATAAAGTCTTCGCGCCACCTTGCAAGTTGTGCTTCGTCGTTGGTGAGTAGGTCTCCTTGTTCATTTTTCATGGGTCTTCTACGGTTGACTTTCTTCTTGGAGAGAGTTTCTGTAACATCATATAGTTGTCTAATGTATAAAATTGTTGGTCACCTGTCTACAACAATTTTATACATTAGATATTACGGGGCCAATACAACGATATTCAAAAAAGTAATCATGTGTTGATTTATTAGTATACCTTATTTACTTTTTAGTGGTTAAATTATTAGAATTTATCAGAAAGCCAAGATTTGGCTGCTAACGTAGTTTTACGAACAAAACTATTGTTGAAGCTGACTTTCGATCAAATTCAATTTCTTTTTAAAAGAGATATCTGTAAAGTTTAATACATCAACCATAGTCCATTGAGTAAATAAAGTCAGTAATGGTGTAGGTATTTACGTAGACTTTAGAAGCTACTAGATAGACTGAAATGAAATATAATGTAGAGGCGTTCTCTGCACCATCATTTTTCAAAGTTAAGTTATGGAGGGCGATACGTCTGCGCTGCAATTTATTTTAGTACCACCTTAGAACTGCATATTAGATAATTTTACAACTGTAATATAATGCTACGAGTTTAAAGGTTTTATGCATAAATAGAAATATAATGCTAAAGATTTTTGAACACGAAAGTGGAGGGAGAAAGGTAAAAATATAGAGAATTATCCTATGTGGAATGAAATTTTATATAATATTAATAATTTAACGGTACTATATTATTTGCTGTATCTCTGCCTTTTACAAACCCAGTCTGCGTTTTTGATAATATCCTCTTCTCAACCATTTCCTTTTCCATTTTTTACAACTTTTGTATACAACCTGTATATCCCATTCATCACGCTTGCTCCGCTATAATTGCCCACATCATGCATGTTACCCCTTTTATACACGACACAATCAATCCTACCTTCCAATCTTTTGGAATCCTCTCTTTCCTTGTCCACAGAGCATTCATACCCCTTTGTTAGCGCACTTACGTTTTTCTTATTCAAACTCTTTTATACATATACCGGTATTCCATCTGGACCTGTAACACTGTCTTGTTTCATTTTATTTATCTCATTTCTTACATCCCTTTCATTCTTTATCTTTTCCTATACCAAGTGCGCAATCTTCCTCTTCTATCAAACCGCCTCTACATTTTCTTCCCCATTCTCCTATATGTATATCCACCTCGTATACCTATTTTTTCTCTATTTCTTAAGTACATCCAAACATCATCATAAGAATACAGCTTATTAACCACTTCTCTCTATTCGTCTTCTCTTTTTGCCCAACATCTTCTTCCATCTTTCTTTCACGCCTGTTAAGCAATCATAATCCACCCTTCATTTTACCCCATTTCTTACTTTCTTTAACGCATCGCTAGCCCTTCTTTTTTCTATTTCCCAATATTTTTTTTTCTCTGCATTTTCTTCCTGCAATAACATTCTTTCCTTTTTTTTCCCTTAACCACTCCTATCATTTCACTCAATATTCACTTCTTTCCAGTCCACCATTCCGATCCTCTCCTTATATATTTCTTTCTCCTTGATTTCCCGCACATATTCTACTTCATGTAGTCTTGACTGATCCTTCCCGCAACTCTCTACTTTATAACTTATCCTCCACACGACCACATCGCCTCTAATGAAAAGTGATCAGGTTCCATTCTATCCCCTACTCCATTCTATAATATTTTGTACTTAAACTGTGGTAACAATTAAAACCTTTAATATACCAAATGCATCAACTTGGTCTAATTACTTAAACGTCGAATGCATTTAATATACTTTGCAGAAAGCATATTGCCAATAATGTAAGAATGGAAATATAGTTACCTCTCCTGCAAATATTCATAGAAAAATAAGGTTAGTGGGTTAACAGATAGGAAATACGAACTTACAGCAGTATGATTCTATATTTGTATGCATATTTGTTTTTTTTTTGTCGTGATTGCTAACACTCATATTGCATTAAATGCATTTGCATAATAACAGACTGTAATCGAATAGTACGCAATCTTATAGAATTAATAATTATGTATGTATGAAAATAATAGTTAATTTCCAATAACTAATATGCGTATATCGGCAATAGTAATCAACACTTATTCAATAAATAATTACTATTGCGTGTTTAAAGTTAGGAACTAATTGTTTAGTTTGAGCCAATCTCTTTGTTTTTATTAAATGATGTATTTAGAATATGTTGCCAAATTATAGATTTTTTAATTGTAAAATAATTGTTACTTAATTAAACAGAATAATTAAAAAATCAAATTTTAAAGCGCCCATCATCATCATCATCATCAATCAGCCAATATTCGTCCACTGCTGGACATAAGCCTCCCTTGATTGCTTCCACATTCTCCTATTCTGTGCCTCCTGTATCCAATT